>PXOD01000115.1:0-94573 GCA_003012165.1 Paramyrothecium roridum | reverse complement strand
CCATGGATGGGGATGTTGTGAAGGACATTGTGCAACAGCATCTAATGCCTCGCGATGTCAACGTTCAGCAACAATCACAAAAATTACTAAAGATGGCATTGAATCCGCAAAGCCTCCTGCCTTTCGGCAAGCCTATACATTCTGCTGCGTTCGTGGCTGACGACGTCGAGAATTGGAATAGCATCAAATCACATCACCCTGTTATCATGACGGCGGACCAGGAGTTACCCTACCTAGAGCTTTTCAGCCCGTTCGGCATCTCTTCAACTGTTGCAATGCTACCATCGACTCCTGAGAATTCTCTGAGGCAGAAATACTCCATTAAGCTTAGGTCGAGGCAACCGCCAGGACTCTTTAATGCCAGGATCGAGATGACTGTCGATGCGTCAGACTTGAGTATTCTCGAACTCGAGGTGCCTGCTTTGGAACCCGCTGCGAGATTCGAGCTAGCTCCGTTTGTCGACAAGATCTGCGCAGGGGACTGCAACAGGAGTATGCAGAAGAATGTGGGCCTGGTTTCCTGGGCCATGGGAGAGTGGTATCGAATTGCAACACAACGAGCACTCCTCTGGGCGCAACTCAGAAAGGAGCTGTCTGTGAAAGAAGCACTGATCGAGACGACTAACAAGCTGCGATCGAGAAAATCGCAAGGAGAAGAGGATGAGGAGAATGAAACGTCACAATCCGCTACATGTTCAAGGGCGGAACTGCTTCGCTTCATTGGCCAACAGGCCTTTGACCTGGAAGTGCCTGTGGAGGATGAAAGCGGCGTCTCGGCAACTGTGAGACTCGAATGGAAAATTCATTTTGACTGGACAGGCGAAGCTCAGAGCAAGATAGATGTCAAGGTCGCTGTTCCTGGCAAATGTGAGTTTGCTCATGATGGCCCTAGCCGTTTCATATACAATGACTAATTGCTTTGCAGGGCATCAACAAGATCAGAGGGACGCACTCGGAAAAATTCCAGAGCTTTTTGCCAGGTTGGTGGAAGGCGGAGAGAAGCCTGCCCTGGCTGCCAAGACAATCATGGCATTACTGGTAGGGGAGTAGGTGCTGAATCTCTTGACTTATGTTTCGTTCGGCATGACACCTGGGGAAAACGGACTGTGGGTTGGCGGCGCAGAAGGTGCTTTAAATCAGGAAACGATACCATTATGACCATTACTTTTATTCTTCCATTTCCTGACACCCGAACCGTGAATTTCTGTCATGTGTGGAGTCTCGTTCCTACCATTCTGTAGTTGCTTCCCATCTTAGTCGACATCCACGCCCAGCTTCCTCAGGTCGGCCTTGGCCTCGTTGATCTCGGCCATGAGCTCCTTGTGGGCCTCGGGGACATCGTTGAAGGTCACGACGCCCCAGCCGAGGCGGAACAGTAGAAGGGCGCCAAAGGAGACGAGGGCCCAGAAGGGAAGCTGGTGAAAGAGGTTGTAAGGTTAGTTGCTGTGAGGTGTGGGAAGGTTGCTTGTATTTGCAAGGCGAGAGAACATACGACTGGGACGATCTGCTCCTGGATGACGGCAGGCAGCGGCACCAATTCGAGATAGAGGGCGAGGTAGAACTATCGGCAAGGGTCAGTATTTCCTGAAGCTGGCGAATGGAGGGGTTTGACGAGGGTCTGGTGGGAAGCGTACGGAGGAGACGAGGAGGGCGAAGGAGATGGTCTGCTGGGCGCGCGTCATGGCGGGCAGATTGCGCTCGAATTGACGGCGGATAAACTCGTTGGAGGGCTAGGATCTGGGCCGTGGATGAAAGGCTGCGAAAAGAGCGACTGGAGGAAACGTGTGGCCGTAGCTATGAGCTGTGTCTCTGGAGTCGCGTGTCGGGCGTAAAGGAGACGTGGAAAGATTGAATCACGTGATCGCATTTTGGCACCAAAAGTTACCACTGACCGACTCCGCCAAACCCAGTCACTTTAGAAAGCTTGAACTGTCCGCTAAAAGATGCTTGATTCTCTCTTTGAAGCTCCATTTCTTGCCATGGGCGTTTCGAATGTCGTCAAGCTGTTTTGAGCACCAAACAATGAGATAATTTGTTCCGGAGGTGCAAGCAATCGCCGTTGGTGGCTTGATACATGGCGAGACAGTTGATCCCTTCCTGCCCAACCACTAATAGCTATGCTTCCTGCCATGGCATGGTCTGACCTGGTGACTTTGTGATTTAGGAATTGAAGGCTCAGACGCCTTGAGGATGGTTGATTGTTCAGCTAAAACAGCACAGGAGTCTAAGGATCTCTACTGCACAGGCTCGTGAGGGCCTCTACTGCAACAGTGGGAATACCCTTGAACACAGACGCGGCGGTGCCCCACAAAGATCAATCAGGGGACTATCATATTCGCAGACCCTTTCTATCTTCACTCGATATACACATTATTGTGCAACGGACTCCACAGCCTCGGCAAGTTTCTGCAGTGCTGGAGCCGAGCTGTGAGAGCTGCTAGTCTGGCCTTGATGAGGGTCCAGCTTCCTGCGCTCCGTGATCTGGTCCAAATGGGTTGCTGCGATTTGTTGATACCGGGTGAGACATGCATGATAATTTCTATTGCCTCAACGGCTATTCGTCTGGTACTACAGCAAGAATTGCTTTTTGCAACGCTAATGCAAGCCATGCCGAGATCTTCCCCTCAGGCGCCCACGGTGGCTTGCCGTCACATCTTGCTCCGAAAGAAAGAAAATGAGACAGTCATTTCGCTGTGCCGCTGAGTTTTAAGTTGACAGACGGCGTGGCTTCGAGCGAAGAAGATAGGTTGAAAGTGCGAAATCTTCGCATCTACAGAAGGAATCTTTGGATCCGCCGCAGTCCGCTTCTGCTCAACTAGAACAGGCATGAAGTGTTGATGTCGCCCATCGGTGCGTTCCCGAGGCGCCATGAACAACCACTGGCTTTGGCTGCAGGTTGCGTGCAGCCAGGTGAGACAAAAAGCAATCAGCTCAGACAAGCGTGACGTAACTGGGGAAACCAAAAGCCTGTGGTGTGCCGAGCAAGCTCATATAAAAGATGTCGAGGAGGAGGAGGAGGCAATCCAACGCCTTCCTACGGACAATTTTCCTTCGAAATCACCCTCTCTGTAGACCAGAATCATGTCCCATCCCATCCCACAACCCCGGGGCTTGCCCATTGTCGGCAATGTGCTCGACGTCAATCCAAGCAACACCTGGTGGTCACTTAAGAAGCTTGCTGAGAAACACGGCGAGATCTTCCAGATCAAAGTTCTCAACAAAACCCTCGTATTCGTGGCTGGCGCACAGCTCGCCGAGGAAGTGTGCGATGAGAGCCGCTTCCGCAAGTATGTAGGCGGCCCCATTGTCGAGATTCGCTATGCAGTCCACGACGCACTCTTTACTGCCTATGATCACGAGGCCAGTTGGGGCATTGCCCATCGGATCATCGCCCCGAAGCTGTCGCCCCAGGCCATGGCGCTGCATTTCATCGATATGCGCGACACCACGGCCGAGCTCATCAACATTTGGAAGGGCCTCGGCGACAACAACAAACGCGAGGTCCTTGGCGATCTGAACAGACTGAACCTTGAGGCAACAACGCTGTCTCTGTACGGCAATAAGCTCAACTGTCTCACTGGGCCGGAGCATCCTATGATTAAGGCCATGGAGGATTCGACTTCTGAAGCCGTAAAGCGGCCCACCAGGCCAGGCATCCTCAATTGGCTCTTGCACGGGGGCAAGTTCAAATCTTCTGTTCGCGAGATGCGCAAGTATGCGGCAGAGATGGTGGATTACCGCAAGGCGGACCCTACTGAGCGTCAAGATGTGTTGGCGGCTCTGTTGAACGGCACGGACCCAGAGACTGGCAAGTCCCTGACAGACTCACAAGTGCTTGATAATATCGTCTCCATGCCCATTGGCAGCAGCACTGCACCGTGCCTGATTACTTCCGCCATCCTACTCCTGCTGCGAAACCCGGAGGTCTTGCCGAAGGCTCGCCAAGAGTTGGACAGTGTTCTGGGCAATGGTGAGTTCACCTACGAGCATCTCTCGCAGCTACACTACATCGAAGCGATCATGCGCGAAACCCTTCGCCTCGCCAACCCCGCGCCGGGCTTTAACATCGAGCCGCTCCCTAGCAAGGACAAGAGTCCCGTGCTTCTCGGTAACGGCAAGTACCAGATCGCGCACAATCAGCCTCTGATCCTCGTCCTGGCCGGCGTCAACCGGGACCCTGCCATCTTCGATGAGCCGCTCAAATTCAGGCCGGAGCGCATGCTGGGCGATGCTTTCGAGAAGCTCCCGATCGGTGTCAAGCGCTGGTACGGCAACGGCAAGCGGGAGTGCATTGGGAAGCACTACGCGTGGCAGTGGAACATGGTGGTGCTGGCCATGTTGCTGCGCGAGGTGGATTTCGAGATGGTGGACCCGAGCTACGACCTGGTGCAAGATGGCTGGTTCAACGTCCGGCCTGTCAACTTTTGGGTCAAGATCAAGCCCAGACTGGGTCGAGCTATCTAGTGGGCTCTTTTTGTCAAGTTGATGGAGAACTTCTGTTTCGTATAACAATGATGGTGGGACAGACTGTAGTTTATGCAGGGATACTAAACCTAATGCTATGTGAGCGTTTGCGATTCACCCATATCCACGGCCTACGGCCTTCCGTGCATCACCCTCCTATTGCTCCAACCTCGTTACTCACTTGACATACATCGTGCTAGCTTTAACATGGGTTCCCCTTCTGCTTTTCTCGGGAAAGACTGGAAAGATTGTGCGTCAAGTGCAACAAATGAAGGTGAATCAGTGCTAAACCTGGGTATCTCTGAAGAACAAGAAAAAAAAGACAATGTAAGCAACAAAAAGCCAAACCCGATGCCTCATCTCCGCTCAATCACTACAAAAGGATCTTGGTCCTTCTTGATGGCGCTCAGCAGCTGCTGAATCCGCTTGTCCACGTGGGCGTCCAGCCGCCGACACAGCTCCTCGGGCGGCACGCCCTCGCGCATCGCCCGCGTCTCGATGTACTGCACAATGCGGTGCCGCGTGCCGACGTAGTTGCTGCCGTACTTGATGTCGCGGTTGCCGCCGGTGCGCCAGGACGTCCCGTACTCGCGCTCGAGGGCCTCGATGGCCTCGTTGCCGTCCGTGCCGTGCTTCCACTGGTTCCAGATGCCGACGACGGTCCGCGGCATGCGCGTGTAGTGGAATGGCTGGTCGGGCGGGCCCCGAGCGTAGCGGGGATACGTTTGGCGGGAGATGGAGTAGCGAGGCCGGGTGTTGCTGGGGCTGGGTGGGCCCAGGGAGCTGACCTCGGTCTGGGACCTCGAGCTCTCCCCATCGTCATCGTCGGAGTAATCACTCCCGAAGTCCTCTTGCTCATCGGTGTGCGCGAGGTCTCGAGAGTTGATCGGTGTCCAGCCCGTCTGCGACGACAACCCAGCATCACTTGTGGGGCGCATTCGCGAACCGCTCCCCTCTCCGGCTGAGAGGAGCACCGGCCCCGGCTGGGCTCGCTGGGATGAACTTGTGGCACAAGATAGCTGTCTGCCGTTATCTCGACCGGCCGGCGTCCATGTAGCCACTTCTACACTACTGCGAGCTTGGCTTGCTTGTCTCGGGGAGGGAGTCATTGTAAAAGTCTCCCTAAGTGATGGGTTTGTGCTGCTGGACACTGCGGGACGGCCTTCTAATTCTTGTGCTCTGGCCAGATACTCTTCGCCCATTGTCGCAGCAAGCCTCAGCTCGGGTTCGAGGCTAGGCACATTCGCACTCGCTCGACGCGTCCCTCCCACTGCATTGTGCACGAGGCCTTCCATGATGACCATGTGCAGATCACCTCGTCTGGCGAGGCTTTCGGTTTGCGCCCTTGCCTCATTCACCTGGACGGCAAGTTCTTCGAGCCTTTCCAGCATCGCCACATCGCATTGTTGCGGCGTCGCACGGCTCGGCGGCGAGGGCAGAGTCGCATTGCTGGGCCGGTCGCCGAGACGCTGTTGTGTTGGTGCCGGCGAATGTGGGGCCGCCAAGCGGACCAGGTCGGCCTGGCCCGGCGCCGTTGTCTCGGAGACAGTAGCGGCCGCTTTGGGAGACGATGCATGGGACGGAGATTTGCTTGGCGAAGATGAGGGTCTCTGAAGGACCGTGTCCATCCAAGACGGCATGATGACAAGACTTTTTTGAGGTTTGCAGGTGTTCCGGGTTGTTGCGTTGGGTAGGGGTTGTCTGTCAGTTGTTGGAAGTAAAGTGGGAGGCCGCTACCGAAATGGTGATCGCGAACTTTTCTGTGTTGAAGAAAACGATGGAAGTGCAGGAAGAGATATTGAGCAAAGGAAGTCTTAAATTTATTGTGATTTCAAGTCCAAGTTTCCTTCACTTTATCATCTAGTTACACGGCTGGTCTGCTAACAAGATGTGAATGTGGTTCTCATTACCCATACTCATTCATCCCATTCCGCTCACGCGTCCTTCTGTGCGACCCGGAGCGGACTCATTCACGCCCATATTTGCGCGGGGAAATTGTCTGCCAATCTCAAACAATCGGCGCCATAGCAATGATGCAAACGCCCTATCCATCATTCCCTCATGTCCCTCGTCCCTTCGTGTAACCAGCAAAAAAAATGCTGTTTGTATCCTGCGCTTGCAATGATATAATGCCGTGTGTTTAAAAAGAATTAAAGATGATCCGTGTTTAAAATAAATAAATAAAAAGCAAACGCAAACCATTTGGGTATACAGCGCCAGTGATGCTCGTCTTTCGTGATGCGGTTTCTAAGAGTAAGGAAACGGAAGCAAATGCTCCAACAAACGCTGTTCTTGGCACAAAGGAAAAGGGTTAGACAGTGTTCTTGCGCGACCAAAAGCGCCAAGACTTGCGCCGGCGAGGCGTCTTTTCGTCCTGCATGTCCTCCTCCTCTAGCTCCAGTCGGTACCGACGGACGCTGCCCGTGTCGTCGTCGAATGACACATGCTTGCTCTCCTGGGGAACAAAGCAGTCCGGAATCAGTGTTCGACGAATCCAGCCCTTGACCCCGCGGCTGGCTGCATCAATGGCTGCGTACTCGAGACGGCGGGTGCGATCACTTGTCCAGTAGTGGGTCGTTTGAGGAGGCGGAAGCACCGGCGACTGGGGTGTGGCATCCATATCCACGGGTGAATTGCTGACGAGCTCGATAGGCTCTGGCGATGGGAAGTGAAAGTAGCTCACGGTCTGTGGCTGGATTGAATTTGACCTTGCGTGGTGAAATGACGGCCTAGGCTTTGGCGGAGGGTACGACTTGGCGGATCGGTGCGCAGATGGCCGAGTCCGAGCCCGGGATGAGCCAGCGCCAGAGGAGCCATTGGAGGTCCGCCGGGCGACAGAGGGACGAGATGTTGAAGTAGACGTAGAGTTGCGAGGACTTGGGCTCGCGTTGTACGACTCGTAGCCGGAGTCTTGCCGTTGCATTTTGACGGCTGTGAGAGGACGCTCCTCGCCCATGGAGTCGATGGTCTTCTTAGGAGGCGAAGGAGGCTCGAACAGCTCTATATCATTGAAGCTGTGGTACGTCGAATTTGACGCTGTGAGGGGAGATCCGGAATACATGGTGATGACATTCGACTGCAGGCCTAAGAATTGATTGTTGTTTTTGAGGCAGCGACAGTTCGTCGTGAGTTATAAATCGGTGTTGCTCATGAAGGCGTCAAGCCCTAAAACAAACAAGAGGTGTTGGAAGAGGCGGTATAGCCAAGCACGATCCGCCTTTAATTTCGCGTGCCAGAGATGAATTTCTGGAAAATTGGCAGTTGCTCGATCAACAATGCGCGAGCCGGGATGCAAGAAAGTTGCGGTCTGCAGGCCTAGCGGCTGGTTGGCTGAAGCGATTGGGCTCGCGTGAAGCTATCAGAACCAGGGTACGATGTTTCAATGACCAGCACACGTCAATGCAGAAGTGCCGTAACCCCAGTAATAAATAAAATGCGTCGCAGGCTGGCGAGACGGTAGAAGCGAGAAAATCAATAGAGGACTCCGCCTTTCAAACCCAAGTGTGGGGTTCGACTGGTCAAGACAGTCACGGCGAGCGGATCGTGGACCAGGGTGCTGCGTGAGCGGTGAGGATTGGCCTTGCTTGCGTCGACGAGTCGAACTGGGTCCGAGGTATATAGCTGCTAGGGGGAGGGAAGGGATGGCGGGAACTGAAACCTGCAGGAGAATGGAGAAATCCGGATGAGTGGCGGCCTCTATTTTCCTTGAAAGGCCCAGGAGTGTTTATAGGCCGTCTGCCGCTTCTTGGAACCGGGTTGAGTCGCTCTCTGTTGGGGGAGTGCTGGCCTGGCGGCAGCGACTGGGAATAGCGTCGTGAGGAGTCGGTGCGTGTTAGTGGGGATTATCAACAAACCCCCCACCGCTAAAGCTGTAGCGGTGTCTGTTAGGCAAAAGGTAAGGGTTGACTATGTGTTGTTTCCCCGAGGCTAAGAAGTCAAGGTTAAAGGAAAAGGCTGGTTGGAGACTCTGTGTGTGTGTGTGTGTGTGCTGGAAAGTGAAGCGCTGCCTCGCAGACACAGGGCGAGATGGGAATGCCTTCTTGAAGCACAATGTGGGACGCCAGGACCACAAAGATAAGATGAAGAGATGGCAATCGCAGATGCTGATCCCTGTCTGTTTTGTCTTGCTGCAGCTGGTCTCGAAGCAGAACAACCACAACGCAGACCCAGAACCAGGTCATGCAGCACTAGGCCATGAGCCGGCGGGGGGGCGTCTCCCCTTGGACGGGACGCTTGGGTAAGGAAAATGACTAGTTTCGTGGTAGCCGATGTCGCTGGATCGTCAAGCCCGGAACGGCGTCCACGCGGACAAATATTGGCTTTAGCCTGCCCGTTGTGCAATTGGATGCAGCGTCCCGACTTGCTTGCCTCGCTAGGTTTCCCGTCTACGTAGTGTGTTTTATATGTTGCCGCTCCCGCTGTTGCACGACTGTCGTATCGCCAGAAACAAACAAGTTTGTGGACTATTATACCCGCTCTCGTCTTTTTGCTGTGCTTTTGTCTTGTTACGTCGTCGTGCTTTCACATGCTATTCTCGTAGCCCATGGCCTCCCCCCTCCTCATCCCCTCTCGTGGTTGGTCGATGAGTCGAAGGGGAAGGATCAGCTGCTTCAGACATCCAATCACTGCGGATTGCGCAAGAGGCGCTGAAACCCACGACATGGGGGTGGGAGGTCACAGCCAGATCGCCGTGACGGCTAATCCCATATCATTGGCTCCGGTGGCAAGTCCTGGGTGCGTGGCAGTGGAGGCAGCGAAGGGTTTGTGGCGCGCGCCAGCAGATGGGGGGAGGGAGAAATGTGGGTTGGCGACAGATAACAGTGACACAACAGGCCGCACCCCTGGCTCGCGGCATGATGTTGCTGTTCCTCATCCCGCGCTTGTGCTATATCAGCAAGTACAGTTAGGTTGATTAGGGCAGGGCAGTGTAGGAACAGCGGCGTCTAAGTTGGATCTGGGATCTGGTTTCTGTTCCGAGCATCTGGACATTGCAATGCCGCGCTGAACAAGATGACTGTACGTCACGGCAGGGTACTGTACTATACTCCACTGTAATGTATATTCATTCGGCCAAATGCCGGTAAACGAGGTTATATCAAGCTTCGCAATAATGTTGATCTCATGCAGTTACTCGAACAACCGTTGGGTGAGGCGAAGGCGTTCGCACCACCCAAACCCTAACAGACAGAAGGATGCCCACAAGATTCCTCCCCAAACCCGGCTTGTTGCCATAGCCGGCGCCGTGCCTGGCTCGACCTCAGCAAATCAAGCTTGATCCTGCGTAAAGTTAAGCGGGCCGTTAGCCGGGGGCTGGGGGCCTGGCTAGCCTAGAATGCAAGGGTCGCGAACGGGCTGTCGCTGGCCAACCCGGGCTCGCCACTCACAACCGTGGGATATTCTTTATCCTGGAGGCAATACAGAGATCGGTTCCTCCGATTCCAGTCAGCAACCGCAGCGCCAAGATGGTCACAATTTCTCTCGTCTCTGCGGCATCCATAGAATGAGAGGGCCGTCGCTACTCTGGTCAGGGCGCCGCGCCGTGCGGAGAATACCGGTAGCCAGACAAACAGAGCAGGTCACATTTCTGTGTTTCACTAATCCTCGTCACTGAGGAATCATTTGCCGTCGCGGAGCCGAGGTCGACAGCCGTGCCGGTATTGCTTTTCCCCCGCTGCTGAGCTAGTAGGACTGGGACACGTCCCCCGCCCTTCTCTTCACATTCCGCAGCATGGCTGTAACGCCTTGTGACGCCTTTGTCCCAGACAACATCTGGACATGATTCAGACACACTACGTAGTAGCACCAATCCCGACAGACCAGCGCATCACATGCTGGCAACCCGTACCCTTTTCCGTGCTGTGTGCAGGACGCGGCTGCAGGAATAAGCAAGTATGCACATGCCACGCTCGACAGGGGATCCGGGCCAGGGGATCTTGCTCTTTACTGAGCCCAGACCGTGGCTGACGGGGCGAGAACAGCATGAGGCGCGCAGCTGAGCGATGCAAGGAGCGCTGATCAGAAGGCGTCTACTCTGTAGATGCGCCTTAATTGGGAGCATGTGCCAATCCTTACTTCAGCCACCGGACAGACCGTTCTGTCGCGAGGGCCCCCAAAGAAGCGCGCGCCAGCAGCGGGCGTCTAGAGCGTTCTCATTATGATTGGCTGTGAACGTCGGGAGGGCGACCTTGTTCGTTGCCCCTTGTCGGTTGCTATGCGCAGGATTCATCCATAGATATAGGGTAGGCTCATCGAAAATGGACGGTCACAGTATGTTGGCATCACAAGTCGGATTCATCGAACAGTGTACCTCGAATAGACCTTCAGTAATGCTTGCTAAAATTTAGCATTTTTACTAAATTCAGATCGAGTCAATTAATGCTATAAACTCTTTCTGCCCCGGTTCGTACGAATTAAGATGTCAAGTATCGTCGCACCAATATCTCGTGAAAACCTGGGTTCACTGACGCCAACCCCCTACCGTCTCACCACTCAAGCATATGGTTCATGCCCTACCATTTTCAGTGCACAACTAAGATATCCTGAGAATCCGAGGCTGCTACAACGTCCAGAGAGTTCGATGACCATCATCTTCCGCCACCGCATCAAAAACTTTACTCAACAAGAAGTGGAACCTCTTCGCCCGCTTGCCTGGAAATCTAGCGTCTAAGCCTGGCCATCCTGGCTCATTTCCGGCAACAATATGTAAGGGAGACTGTCCCTTATTATTTCTCACCGTCCAGTCTACGCAGGCCTCATCTATGTAGGCCAAATGAAGGTTTCGACTTCAACAAGAGCAACAGCGTGGAGCTCTTGATGTTCAGCGTCCTCGCTCTCGTCAGGAAGGCTGGCGAGTCTCGGGCCACTGTCGTCGAGTAGAGCCGGCACATGTGCTTTGATCCAATCCTTGCGGAAGAAATTGAAGATGGATGTTTCGCATTGATTGGTCTTCACATTTACGAGAGCACCTTTGGAGAGTAACAAGTCACAAAGCTCCTTCACTTCTCCAACTAGGCCACCGCTCTCGTCCAATTGCCAGCATTGCTCAAACAGTAAATGGAGAGCAGTGTCTCCGGCTGAAGTTAAAGCACCGCAGTCTACACCTGAGCTTATGAGCAACCGTCCATTTTCTTCTCCAGCACGATGGGCAAGTGCGGTGTGTATAACTGTTCTGCCATCTTCATCCTCCTCGTGTAACGTATGTGGCGCTAGCCGCAACAGATGCAATATGGTCTCTAACGAACTCGTTTCCTCCACGGCAAGCTAAACAGCAGTTGTAAGGGAGTCTGATTCGCACCATCTCGGGCGTTGGCATCAGCACCTTTATCGAGAAGAAGTTCAATTATTTCTCCATGCCCCGGTTTGACAGGCGAGATGGAAGACAGTGAAGCCATCGGCGTCACGGTGCTCGAGATTGACTGGACGATGGCGTAGGCAAAGTTTGAGGCACTCCTTGAGCGCTGGAGTCAAGCATGTATTTCCATCTGGGCCATCGTACCCCACGATGCGATGTAGTACTGTCGTTCGCACATACCTAGCGTTTGGGTCGGCTCTGTGATCTAGTAGAAGTTTGCACATCTCTATTCCAGGGGATTGACCCTTTGCCCAGCATCGTACACAAAACATCAAATAATGGAGAGGATATAGATCAGCAGACGTCATCCGGTGAGGCTCCATAGGCCTATAATGATGTAGACTCGACGATGTTGGTAAGAACCTCTTCTTAGTTCTTGGACGACCATTGGGATTCACACCACACTCCAACATCAACATCAACATCTACATCAATAACTCAACTTTCTGCGCTTGAATTGCCGCAAACAAAGCAGATGGAGGCGCCAATGTACCGTATTGACCAATAGTAAGTATATCTCTTCCGTGAGTCTAGGTGCTGTCATGTAAGACTGCCCCTCGAAATCCGTGGTATTAAGGTCTGCAACTAATTTAAGCAGCGTCTCTCGACCGCAGCGACCAGAGCAATGACGCCACGTCGGAGCAGCAGAGCGCAGACTTGTCACCACTGCCTTCCAGTAGATTTTCGACGAAGTGCCATAATTCTAGCTTGATAGCAAGCCTCAGCCTCACACTGCCTAAAGCCCCTTCTTCATGCCAGAGTTCTTCCTCTCGAGAGACTGCCGAGCTCACCGAGTTTGTGAATGAAATAAAGATTGGAAAGCGCGTTTTCAGGAGCAATGTTGACAAATTCTTGGGTATTACCAAATGCTATGACTGGGCCTGTATTAAATACAAAGGGTTGGCTGCCACAATGAGCATTCTCTATCATACCCAGGAGATATTATGTGAAAGAATGGTGAACAATTCGCCCAGTCTCATCCGGCAGAGCTTCAATCAAGGGTCCGCAAGTTTGGCGAATAAGATTCCTCATTTCTGCAAGGTCATGAGCGTATTGTGGATTGATGGCTAGAACAATATTGGATAATTCGAGAAGTCGAAGAGGCCGTGCTGCGTGAGTGATGCATTAGAGAACTTGTGATAGAAGACCCACTGGGCCGTCGCTTCGCCGTGAGTGTTCTATAAGAAGCCTGGTATACATAACGCCCAAATCATCGGTATCACATACAGGGCCATCTCAATATTCTCATCTTCTGAGAGGCTGATCAGCCTATATAGGGCTAGCTTAGCATAGAGAATCAGCCCTTTGGACTTCTCCAAAATATGCCTCTATATTTCGATGTACTTCAATACCGAAATTTTCGATGACTTAAGCATCTTCCTAACACATGTAGAGATGTCTGACTTAACAAATTCCTCATCCAGGCGAATATCGAGTACTTTCAGATTTCGAATTGCGTATGTGAATAAAGGCGATAGGCCGGCTGGTAGTGATGAGTTTGACTGAGTGAGGGCGCCGAAATCACTCAGGCATTGAACGAACGGCGTCATAGCATATTTATCCATCTCATCCAAAGCGTCCAAAACAAAGTATGCTCTTGGAGGACGCGACAAACCTAGTGGAACCAGTAAAAAAGCTCTTTCAGTCTAATATCATGTATTCTCAAGGGAAAGGAATGTTCACCCCGTATCAGCCGTTCCCGTTCAAGTTGCAAGAAATTATTGCCCGCCAGCACCTGGGTCAGCCAGTCCCTGACCGCAATATCTGGTGTGTGATTCACGTCGATGGTGTACCCGAAGATGAAATACATGGTTTGTTGACCTTGATGTCGTAGATGATCGGTTGTATTGGCCGCTAGCACAGATTGACATGATCATGGAATGCCTGGCGTGGTGAAAATTAATGAATCTTCTCAAAACCATTGACTAGGAAGAACGCAATGAATCCTGCCGATTACCTCGAATCCAAAGGATTCCATCCTATCGTCCTTGGAACCATTGTTCATAATATCTGTAGCAAGTGCCCATTGTCCAGTGCCATTGATGCGTGAAGTCGCTTGCTTGCTAAACTCGCTGTCTTCGTGGTCATAAGCCGTTGCCTGTAGCCAAGCCTCAATTATGCTGACATTGATATCCAATGATGGCCACTGGCAATGTCTGCCCGCTCTATCATCATACATTCAGCTTCCGTATCCTCAGTCTTGTCCAAGTCATCGATGGCCAGAGACATCATCTATAGCACATATTCCGATTTCCACATGTGAGAATGTATTGTGAAGGAATGCTGACTCTCCAAGTTTTCTTAACCCACGTCAGCTGCTTGAATAATCCACCAACAGGTAGCAAGGGTCAAGTTGCCAATTTTGTACCCCAAATATTATGACTCAATACCCTGACGAATTGGGCCATGGCTTCTTGTCGCATGGAACTAGTGACCGGCCGTGTCGTCCTTATGCACCCTTTTGACAATGGAATTCGCAGATAAATCTCGAATTTTCTATTATTTAAGAGTGCTCGGATGGAAACCAATCCTTGCGACTAGTAGTTAATAAATTCATTGATGTTGGTAGATGCCCAAACTATCCAGGCTGGGCTCAGCGAGACCAAGCCATTTGTGCTTGTCAGTTGTTCCAGCAATACCACCATCAATGAATCATCATCAGAAGACACGCGCGCATTAAGAAATGCACCAAGCTCTGCAGTAGCTGGCCAAGAATTCAGGGATGGAAATGGCCTGCGGTAAGCCCCACGCCTCGGTTATCCAAATCTTACGGGCACAATAAGTAGTCAAAAGTCCCCAGGATGTGGCGATGAACTGGGCCTTAGATTTTGTGGCATTTGAAGGTTGTGGCAATTCGAACCAGGCATTTACGGAAGAGGAGGGATTTCTGATCATGTGCTAGGAATTTCCCTTCTCTTTTGAACTTGAACATACCATGACGCGTCAAGCTGAAAGAAATGACACAAAGAAAGTAATCTTGGCTGACGATCATCATGCCAGGCACGTCGAACCGAGGATGACAGAGCATGTCCACTAAAGCATGAACAAGCTCTCTTATGCTGTGGAACGAGTGAGACAAGCGAAATGTAAATGGGCCCTGCAGCAACATAAGTCCGTCAACACCAGTATCACAAGTAAGACCCGTTGGAATTTATTCTCCACAACACGACGTCACAAGTGAAAGGAGCCACACATTCGTCTCACTTTAATCAGGATATCTTGCGGTCATAATACCTGCAGTTATGGTTGATGGAGACAATGACTAACAATAGCATTGACGGGATGATGACGAGCCGAGAGACAAAGCAACGCGCTCCACGGGTTGACATCAACTATTAAAGGCCTCGGCTTCAGATTAAGATGACCTCTAATCACTTAAGTTGTATTAAGCCAATAAGCAAATTGAAAAGCAGAAAACTTAACCAATCAATCATTATGCAACTCCGAAATCTTCTCAGCCTCGTCACCTTAGCGCTTTCTGCAAGCCAGGTTAACGCTCAGACTGCTGCTGCCGACATCATTACGGAACTGAAAGACCTTACAAAGCTTGCTGGCAGTACTGCCGATACTACAATCAAATTGAGCATTCTGAATCCCAAGAACGTCGTTACTTCTCTTCCGGTTCGTCTGATACCTTGCCATAGATGGAATATTTCATACTGAGTGTTGGTTAGATAATTATCAAAAATCTTGGGGAGCTTGTGGATGGCTTCAATGACCAGGTTTTTTACTTTCTGAATACCGATGTTGACGGAGAAGTTCCTCAGAAGCAACAAACGAGCCTGTGTACCGCGCTTCGAGACGTGAGAATACCACGAACCTAAATTTGACACTCGAAGTCTAACAAAGATGCAGTTAACGAACACACACACGAGGCTTCTACAATATCTCGTCCTCAAATCCGTGTTTTTTCGTGACGCACCATCCATTGGTGCCATCAACGGCGCGCTTTCAAAACTTCTCGGACAGATCAACACGGTTGGGGACGAGATATTTGTGTTAGCTCCAGCCTGTGAAGCGAGTGCACAGGGGGAGCTGCAGACCTTACAAAACTGGATCGGTGAAGGGCTTTCACGCTTCCAGCTCCCAAACGAATAGATCAATTTAGCTGGAAGCAATGAACAATTTGGAGACGTCGAGTCCATGATAGGACGTTTTGTAGCTAATATTGCAAGCGTGAGATGCTACGAGCCGTTAAAGATAATGAATCGCAGTTCTATCATTACTGAACAGCAGACTAAGTAGCACGAGTAATGACAGTCCTGAAGCAAATACTGCTGAAGCAAATTACTCCTGTATTGTTTCCCACGCGGCATTACTGAGTCGGTGTTGGTGCAGAGGAATCACCATGTACACCAGACTTCCGAGCGCATCCAACTTCTCAGACCACTGGATAATATCTGGTAATAGTCTTTGACCTATTCTTTGAGTTTGTGAGACCTTGGTGCAAGCTGCATCAGGAGTGTCAACTAAATGCTTGACTAGCAGCACGGTACTATTTATCCTGTTCGAAAGGAAAGCATCGAAGTGGCGGAGCCACGCAGTAGTCGTGCGTGCCTCCCAAATGTCCCGATGGCATGGCAATACAGATTCGTCGAGCGACCTTCCGGGCTCACATGTCCGTGCTGCCGGATCCTGAAGGCCTTCGAGGAGCAAGTCAATTATACCATAAACACTGATCAATCTACAGATTATTAGTTGCTAGACGTAATAGGATTGATCTGGAGCTCTACCTGTGGATACTCTCCCGAATAATGAAATCCTTGCGTCGAGGTCGCGACATGTAGGGTTCCTTGCTATACTCGGGAAGATTTGCCAAAGCAATGACGAACTCCTATAACAACTTTTAGCCGTTGCAATCTCATAAGCAACGCGGTGCTCTTTGAAAGCGAGGGTAATTACCAGTGCCGTGTTGAGTAAATATGCGACATCATTTTTTTCCGCCGATTGGGTGTCGACAGCCTGCAATATTACGAAGATGGTGAGACTCTGAACAATCACGAGCTTCCCTTCGGAGTCCACGGTCGGAAACTAGCAAAATGGGTGAACCGATGCAACATTACATGCAAAATTGGATGACTTACCTTTTTGCGCAGACGCTTTATTTCTGTGTATATAAGTCGCCATGCAAAATCCGTATTGACTGTTATGTGCGAGTAGAACATATCCACTATGCTAGTGCAGATTCCAAGGGTCGTATGTAGACACGAGTGGCGTCCAAGGCGTCTGCAATCTGAGGCCAATTCCTCGTCCAGGTGACACGCGGCATGAATGAAAGGAGGTAATACGTCACCCTCGATCAGCATTTTAGGATAGCTCATCAGCTGTCCTAGCACAACGTTGCTAAGGATGCAATCCCGCACAACAAGCCTCCGCCGAAAAAATCGCCGAATCTGAGCTGGTTGCGTCTGTATTAGGCGTGTCTCTGAGACGTCAGTCTCAGTGATGGCTGATCGCTCTGAATTGTGCGTGAGCCAAGTATCGAGAGGTGATTCCCTACAATCCAGGAAAGACAGTGGTGTGATTTCAAGAGGCAGTATAGCATCTTTCTCGAAAGAAAATATTGGTTTTGGTGAAGGATTGGAGTATCGCATTGCTGGAGAGGACAATGAAGACCTGAGGAGGCCGGCCGCTGCCTCGTTTGCAACCAAGTTCTCTGTAACCCGGCCAAGGCCAAGTAAGTAGCCTCCATCTTCTGGCTGAGAACTTAGGGTCATTGCATCAACGAGGCCATACGTTTCGAGATCGCCGGAACCAAACTCCCCAGACAGTACATTGCCAGCTGGTTTAGCATATGGCGTTGCGTTAGTGAAGGCCCGACTATCGTAGACGCAATCCACTCGCTTCAGGACACAACGAGAGCAGGTGGGTACGGCTAGGTTACATCGCAGCTTCGACTCTCTGCAGCGAGAGCACGCTTTCTTCCGTGAAATCGGCATGATTCGTGGACTGATTTGTTGCTGGCGAGTGTAACCACATCTTGCTCTTGGATGGCGTCGGCTTGAGTTTCATGCTTACATGACACGTTCGGAGTTCAAGTGGACCTTCAGCTAGCCGCTGAACCAATTGTAGAGCATTATTTCTCGGAGTTCGAGTGGGGCACCACCCCGACCCATAAGTAGGGCGAATCCTTCGTCATCTTCCCAGGCAATGCGATTCTGGTTATTGACTTTTGTTTATTCAGCATATATCGATTAGTCAATGATACCATGGAGATGTTGCAAAGGCCAGATGTAGAGATACAGAAGTGAGGGCAATAGAATCATGGCTCATCTCTCGCCACGAGGATGGATGGCTATATATAAGAGCAATCGACATGCTCTAAAAGCACAACATCAACCACTTCTTTACCCAGATAACTTCCCAACCATCCACGCGACGCTTCGAACAAGAACATATCTACTACTTCCCAACTTCAAAATGGCCCCTGTTCGTGTTGGTCTCATCGGTCTCGGCCCCTCTATCAGCAAAGACTACCAACCTGGCGAGTGGGGCGTGCAACACATGAAAGCCATTAACAGCTCTCCCAACTATGAGCTTGTCGCAGTGGCTAACTCGAGTGTTGAGTCTGCCCAGAGATCCATCAAAGCTCATAACCTTCCGGAGACCGTCAAGGCGTACGGCTCTCCGGAGGATATCGCCGAAGATCCCAACGTCGACCTCGTAGTGATAGCAGTGTCTGTTGATAAGCATGCGAGGCTGGTCAAGCCTGCTTTTCAGAACAATAAGGATGTCCTCATCGAATTCCCAGTTGCACCGGCTCCTAGTGAGACTGAGGAGCTGGCACAGCTGGCAAAGGCTAGCGGCTCAAAGTTTTTGGCTGGAACACAGGGCCGGTCTGCTCCAGAAATTCGAAAGCTCAAGGAGCTAGTCAACACCAAGGCTATCGGAGACATAGTGTTTTCCTCGTTCACGGGTCATTTACCAATCGTCGTCTCGTACGGATGGCCAAAGGCGCTAACGTCATACTTGGATCTGAAGCCAGGTGCTACTCGCGTCACAGTTAACTTGGGACACAGTAAGCTATTCTGCGACATTTTCTAGGAGTCAACTAATAGATTTCATAGCAATTGATGCCTTTGTCAATGTCGTCGGGGGATTTAAGTCGCTGCAGTCCGTGCTCAAGGTCCAAGGAAAGACTGCAGCACTTTTGGACACTCAGGGCAATATTGTCGACCCAGCGTACAAAGTCACCGCACCTGATACAATCCTTGTGCAAGGCATCTTGAAAAGCGGCGCTGCGGCTAACTTCTCAGTACGCAGCTCAACCACTACCGCTGACGATGTTGGATTCCGCTGGGTGATCAGCGGCACGGAGGGCGAAATCATCTTCACCAGCGGCCCTGGTTTCATTCAAATGGGTACTGCCAATACTCGAATTCAACTAAGGAAGTGGGGTGCCGAAAAGGCTGAGGATATTGATTTTAGCAGTGAAGAGAAATTGGGCGATCTAAGCGACATGGCCCTCAGCGTGGCAAGGCTGTACGAGGCTATTGCTGCCAGCGAAGAAGATGCTTATGCTACTGTTGAGCAAGCCCTACAGACAGAGAAACTCTTGGAAGAAATTGTCAAGGCCGCCATTTGGGCTCCCTGAAAAAAGTCGTTGACATGGATTCGAATGCAGACATTATAGACTTTTCATACTCATCTTTACAAATTTGATCAAAACGCACGTCTCTGAACCCGAATTTTCGTCATGTTTTTAGAAAAGTGTGGTGAAAGACGAAGCGAGAACGAAGCAGAAATGCGTCACAATTATATTGCGAACTATTTTGGAGTCATGCCTCACGCAAAACCCTCACTCATAGTATTCACGAATAATTCATTCCGCAGCTGGCACGCCCTTTGAGCATTGACGGAGTTGCGAGCTCTTGAGAATCATGTGACTAAACTCGAGCTTGCTGTCAATCGATTGAGAAGGTCCTTGCATTTTAACAAAGTGGCGAAGCAATCTTTTCTGTAGTATATGCCGGTATTTCTACTATGGCCTCCGTAACCTATCTGAGGTAGGCTGTTTCCTCAACAGAGGACATAAGCTGAGGGATAAAATCATGGTTTATCAAAGCATGGTCTTATAATCGGCTCTAATGTTTCTGGGGAGCACGAAACAACAGTAACCTGAAACGCTCGCGATCGAAGCTCTGGTTGTAGATTTTGCGAAGACTGTCGAACCTTATATTGATACAATACCAGCAACTCTGGGCGAGACTAAGCCTTTGTGCCTTGTTGAAAGTGCCACAGTCACAGGCAGCATTTGCACAGCCACGACGCGTGTCAATTTCATGGACTAGCTCGGGGTAGCCGGATCGCAGGTCATATATGCAGCAACCCTCTGCGCTAGTGGAGATTCCCTGGCTAATGAGGATAGCAATGAGACGTACACAATGAGCACACAGGGGAAATCAGGTATTCGTTACAACCAAGGCCACGGTGCATATGCTATGATTCGCCACCGATGAACACCACTGTTTATAGGAAAGCTGCTCAAGGTGTTGCCGACGGCCTGATTGATAGCCCGGCCAGCCGAGGCACCTGCGTCTTGGATTGGGCGGCGTTCCAAAAGCCTCCAGTAGCCAGGACCCCGGAACATAAGAGTTTCGGGGGCCGAAAGCCTGCATGACGACCTCAAGCCAAAAGCAGCTACCAGCACCGAAAAGGAGATCACATGGCTAGATATCATCATATCAAAGTACCATTACTGGTGGAGTGTCGCATTAGCGGACGGTTTTCGGGCCGTCAAAGCCGAGCTCTTACAACTTTCTTCTAACAATCGAGCTGCTATTCTGGGCTCCCCAAAGAAGTCAAGCAGCATTGAGGGTAGAACGCATGAGATTTTGACTGTGTAGTAGTTTACATGAGAATGGACAATGAGATATCGTATTGCATTTGGATAGAAGCTTTTTACCAAATCCTTTCCAAAAAGTCTTTTTATGTGAATTTAGGTACCAAAAAGTGTTACCAAGTTGCTGTCACTCCATTGAGATGTATCACGAGAATTCCTGTTTTCTGAAGCACACTCTCAAACATTCTTGACATAATTCCTCACCTTCGAACCGAGGTTCAGGCAAAGTTGTTTTCTGTAAAGATCGTCGGGTCTTTGGGCGATGCGGTCATCTTTCAGCTAGACTATGAGGCAATCGGCCTAACTTTGGGACTTTGGTCACGCCAGTGAATAGTCCCCTTCCTCGCGTCGTCTGCGTCGTCGAGAGGGGCATGGTTTCGTCGGATTCATCAGGATGAAAGTGTGCCAATTACGCGTTTCGAGGCTGTGGTAAGCGTCATACTATCAATGAAAAGTATGATAGGGTTGTACAAAGCTTCAGGAAAATGCTCTGGCATGGCCATGATGACCGCCAAGCCTGGAGATAATAACGCCGGCCTCCGTTCCAGGTATCTGCTGGATGGATGTGGCGGAGGGTAATCCACTAGTTGCACTCTTCGCTCTTGAGAGGGGCAGATATCATCCCGAGACATGGCGAAGCCGCTGAATTGCGCAAGCATTCAGCCACATACTGAGATATTACCGTCATGAATGCTGACATTCTTCCTCAAATGCCGTGTTTTCTGTGGCTAAGATCCCAATCCGGCCACCGATAACTCCGGCCTTTAGGAGATTGACGGGGTTAGGATGCAGATGCGGGAGCAGGGATGGGGAAATAGGCGTAATCGAGGCACAGATTAAGGTCCTTGGCACGTAGGTAGGGCTGTCCAATAAACCTTTAAATACTGGTGACCCACGGCCAATTTACCCCTGAAGCCGGCCTAGGTGCATCGTCTCCCTTGTCCGCGACGCTTCGGACGGAGAGGATCGAGTAAGCGCCGCTGAGTCAGCGGGCACATCGAGACGGACCTCAAAGTGTCTGGGTCAGCCCATCCAAACGAGGAGTTTCGTGCCGCTTGTTGGTCTCTGTTTGTGTAATTCCGAGATACGGGGGTCAACATCAATTAACAACAATGCGTCGGAAAAGAGCATGCGACCTTTGCTACAAGAAAAAAGTACGTACTGTGCGGCCGGATTGTGGACGGTAGCTTGTGCGTTATCAAAGACAAGCTAAGCTAAAGCCTCGTTCGTATTGCTGCAGATTCAATGCGACGGAGACGGAACCCAATGCGATTGGTGCACGCATCATGATCTTGTGTGCACCTACAACCGCCCATCCAAGAAGCGAACGGCTTCGGCAACCGGGTGAGTGCAGCCAACATGCATCTTTTCTACATGTATCGGCCGTAATTAATCTGGGGAACCCCCACATCAGCACCTCGGACCAGAGCTTGTCCAAGCGTATTGAGAGGCTTGAGCTTATTCTTAATGCGGCGAAACAGCTCGGGCATGCCCAGGAAGGGGATCCCGGACATAAGCCGTCGGCGGATGTCACGCAGAAGCTGGACCGCCTGCTTCGGATATCGGAGGCCCCTGAAACACACGAATCCACACCTGGCCATGACCCTGCTGGCGATGAAGGCTTATTAGACGATGCCGGAAATGATTTCCAAGTTTTCCATCTCGGTAAATTCTATCTTGCGGGCTATCATATTGGCGGTATTGGCTCGCGTAATTGCCTGCCGTCCTTTTCTCCCGCCGGCTATGATTGGATCTACTCGAAGACCGGGGAGGAGCCACGCTTTGACAAGCTTCGCCGACTGGAGGAGAGCTGGGGGAAGCAGTTTCTGAGGAGCCGCAACCCCAGCCCTGGCGTCGGAGCCGCTCCGGGACCAGCAGATAACGTGATGCCAAGCCGCATACTGATCGAGGATTTGGTATCAAAGTTTTTCGTATCTGACGCCTTCCAATCTTTCCCCGTCATTGAGCGAAAACTGTTCCAACAGGTCATCGAAACCGTCTACAGTCCCGCCAATGCCATTGTGCGAATGAAGGCAGAGGTTGCCCGAGCCGCTCTCTTCGCCCTGTTAGCTCTGGCATCGCTGATGGCTGATCCGCACAGCTTACAGCCTGCATCGAATACCCAGATCTACTTCAACCTGGCGCTCAAATCCCTGACCTTACTAATTGCCGAGCCAGGGGTGGTGCAATGCGGGACACTCGTTTGCCTTGTAAGTGAAAGCCTGTAAGCATCATCGGGTTTACCGTACTCTAACGCATTTGTTTGTAGTCGCTTTTTAGCGCTTTGTCTGGCCATGAATATCAGGCCACCATGCTGCATTCGCTTGCGTGTCGGGCATTGATGATGCTTCATGCACATACGGCGTCACCACGTTTTCCCCTCGATTCGACTGTGGACTCGGAAGCTACCAAAATATACTTACGAAAACTATTCTGGGTAATCTACACGATCGACAAGGAGGTGTCCTGCAGGTCAGGTTTACCGCCATCATTTGCAGACGACTTCCTTGACCTCACTTTGCCCGGTGCACCTATGGGACAAGATCCCACCAACGAACCGTCGTACCAAGGAAACCTTGGTCTTGTAGAGAACATCGCCCAAGGCATCCTTAAATCAAAGATTTGCAGGATGCTCTTCTCCGAGACAGCGTTTCAGAAAAGTGAGGTAGAGATCCTCACCAATGTTCGACAGCTTGACGAAGAGCTTGAGCAATGGCGGCTTTCGGTTCCAGTTGAGTGGCGGCCCGGATTGAGCCATTCGGAGGCAAGTTCTGAGTCTGGGGATGACGGAGGCTCTCCAGTTTCTTTCGACAACACACACGTAACTATCGTCACACTAGGATACTACCACCTACTTAGTGCCGTTCATCGTGCCAGTGGCCGTTGTCGGGCATGGCCTGGAATGGATGTCAGTGAACTAGAAGGCATAAGCTCTAGCCTCGCCATCTCTGTTCATGCCAGCAGATTGGCCTTGCGCCTCATTCGCAAGTCATCCGACCTCCTTTACAAACATTCTTTCTGGTGAGTGTCCCTGTGGTAACCACAAAACCCAAGATCTTTGTTGCCATTCAATGGTCCTATGTTCTATTGCATCACCTTGACTGACAGAACGGAAGGGTTGTTGTTTTTTATCCAATGTCAGCCATGCTGGCAATCTTCTGCAGCGTCCTTCTCGACCCCTTGGACCCGCAAGCTGCTAAAGACCTTGCTGAAATAGCAGCTATCCCTGAGGTGCTGCGGAAGCTGAGACAGCGAGGCGGCACAACGCGAGAAGATGCCTTCCTCGACATGGTCGAAGAATTATGCGCAGAGTTGGTGCGACTCGGAAACTGTGCGGTTAACAAAGCACTTGAAGTTTAGCAAATTGTATGATATCACATCTTCCACTCATAAACTTTTGAAGAATGCGGCTTTATGTAAACTTGTTTACACAAAGCCATTATTTCATTCATTAGCAGAAAAATATCGCAATGCTTGTATGTCAATAAGCGTTCATTTAGTAGCTCTCGATCTGGAGAGCACCCTGTCTCGTTCCCGGCTTGGTTCGCGATTCTCACAACATCATGATTACAGGCAATACATCAATTTCTACTAATTATAGAGTTATAGAACGTAAAGCTCAGTTGGCTGTAGACCACCGTCCGCGCATGCAGGTAATGATAGAAACTCCAGTGGGTCGACATACATTTTGCTCAATGCAGCATCATGAACTTATGAGACCGAGTGATCGGAGGAGGAAAAACCAGTCACAAAATATTAATTAAATAATTAAATAATATACTATTATTAAATGATCTTTCAAAATATTTAAAAGAATTATTTTTAGGATTAATAATTCCAATATTGAAGAATTAAAAGAATTGTTCTCTGTTATTATGCGCAACTACTATTGATCAACTGTATATCAAGCCTTTCCATACTCATCTTGTTTGCCTAGGACTAGCGTTTTAATTCTGAGTGGCTTCACGAAAAAGGGACAACGATGAGAAATATATTGCTACAATAACAGTACTTTATTAAAAGAATTGGTTCAATCCGAATGACAACATCTTGAGCATTAACGGAGAAAAAATAGCCGTCCTCATTGACTCACAACCTTGGCTCATATATCGGGTGATGTCGGAGTAGGAGCTCGGAAACGACCGACGAAAATAGAAATAGTCATCGGCTCACCAATCATAATGACCGAACAGCGTCCAGGCCACCCTTGGACCATGAGAAGAGTGTGACATGAGCAGCGCCCGAGTTTTCTTCATATCGTAAGTAAGTTGACAAGGTTGGTTCGTACAGTAAGCCTGCATTGGTTCTTGGCGCACGCTTTTAGGCACGCTGCTCCCCAGCCTCGCAATCTCAGGGATTTAACTCAATTCCTCGCGAAGAAAAGGAAAAAAACCACAACTTCATGCATGAGCGAAAATAAAAATAGCCTTCATATTTCCGCTACTTTCATCATCGTATGCTTCAATATGCGGGTTTTAATAACAGCTTCCCGAGCGCAGCTCCTGCGCCAGGCGACCGGCAGACGCCCAACACATTTACCCAAGCAATCGTCCGATGCTCACTCGACGCATCTGTCATCGGCCCTCTCGACACATGCTGCACTGCGATCGGCGCCAAAGTCACCCAATTCTGGTGATCACCACAAAACCAACCCACAACAAAACCAGAACCCCGAAATGCCCACTGTCAGTCTGAGCGAGCTTGGCTTGAGCAAAAACATGCGCCTCGTGTTGATTGTCATCCTGAGCGTCTTCGGCACGATCGAGACGTGGTTCTACTGTCAGGCTTTATGGCGTTGGTGGCAGGGCAAAAAGGCCGAAAAGGCTGTGAATGACGAAATGGAATGAGCAATCTCCATGTCCAACAAGCCTGGGAGGGAAAAGGGTTTGTGTGTAAGATGCCTGAAAAGAACTGTCAGCTGTCTTCAGCATGACATTGTACGATATCTATTATCAAAAGGAATACTTCACTCCAACAACATCGAATGACCGTTAATCAATCTTTTACTGAGACGAGTTATGAAGTGTAAGTTTCGCTTTGAGTCAAGATCCTATATAACGTACTCTGCTGTTAATCGGCTTGCCGGGACTCGGAGTTTCTGTATTTAAAATCTTCTCCTGTAAGATACTACATAGGGGCTCGCTGCTGCAAAATAACTACCCTCTAATTTTAATTGAATCCTCAATCATTGACTACAGTTTATCAAACCAAATCGTGTACTAAAGGACCATTAGAGATAATCTTTTAATTTAGAAACAATGTAGCCAGGGGATTGATAGCCAAATAAGGAGGAATAGAAATCATGGAATTATTCGTTGCATTGTCGGGTCGATCGTCAGTTATGGACTGGAGTGAGGATCACTGGTGCAGTACTTGGCACCACAGTTCAATGTTGGTTATGAATGCTACCTATCCTCATAACAAAGAATTCCTCGATTCAGGAGCAGCCAGCCAAAACAATGGCCCTGTCGCTCTTTTTGAATAGTCTCAAGGTTTCAACAATCGCCACAAACTAACACCCCGTGTATGTTCCTAGCTAGTATATTAGAGCTCAACACGATATGTGATTGCGCCCTTGCCACCGCCAGTTCGGAACTGAGCCGAGGTCAGAGAAGCCTACTACCCTACACTCTCAGAGCTTGCCTCTTACGAAGGACGATATATTAGTTCTGAGAGGATGGAACCCTGCTCATGAATCATGCGACTGTCGATCGTCAGCGTTCCTTAGTAATAGTGGGCAAAACATATATACGCGAAAATGCTCCGGTTGCCGTGCAACAAGCGTTATCACTGAAGATTACTGCATTCAGGTTTTTTACCCTTTTCGGTCGAGACTGTCAGCCCGTAGCAATCACGCGAACCGACTGCAGCACTGGAGATTAGCCTGAAAAAGCCGTGATGTACCTCTCTCCTCCTCGAATGGCTGGGTGCCTGAGGAAGTGACAGGGGTCCGGCAGAGCCGCAAATTTGCGTCTAGGCTGAAAATAGTCAGAAGGACAACATTTTCTTTTGTAACCCCTGATGCCCCCGCGAGGCTACGAGGGTCTTCTGTTTGAACTTATTGTGCCTCTGCCACAACGTTTCTCGTTAGTTTCCCCTGAAGCTGAATCATACATGGCACACGATGAAGGGTCAACAGACCGCACATGCACCAGGAGAGAAGAAGGCGTCCGAGGTGGAGGTGACAATGAATGAAATATGGGCGGAAGCGGCCAAGGCATTCGAGAGCATCTGTGGCGAGTCATTGCAGAGAGGCGATGTGAAAAGCTTCGACGATGTGCAAAAGAAAATCGAGGAAGCCAGCAAGATATCACATGCACTCGGGTCGGACGAGGAGGATAAGTGGGAGAAGGCCAAAAGCGTAGGGTTTACCTCGCTCAGATATCTGAAATTGCTGGTCGGGGCTGGTATCCAGGCTTCTTCATTCGTATGTTGGATATTCTCACTCCGATCCTCTGTCTCTGCTGACACCCTCAGTTGCCCATTCCTGCATCAGCAGGTAACATGGCTAGCTGCGCACTCTTCCTGGTGTTTGATATACCTGCAGCTATCAAGGGTTATAATGATGCCGTAGAAGAAGTCTTTGGAAAGGTATCATCGGCATTATCCCAGTTCCAAATATACGCGTCAATGGAGAAGGTGGATCCCGCCCTGATCCAGAAGATTCAATCCGTCATGGTCAGCTTCGTCAAGATATGCGCCCATGTCATCAAATATCGCCAGGGCCGGAGACGAGACCGCTTCTTGCAACGTTTTAAATCCATTTTCGAGGATGACTCAGGTCTCAGTGACGAAATGGCCGCTTTCACAGAGGCCCTGCAACAGCAACGAGATGTTGAAGGGACTTTGACTCTCGCCACGGTGGTCGAAACTCGGCATGACGTTGCCTTGATACTCGAGCAATTCAGCACTTTTGGGAAGACAACTGAGGAGACTCACCAGGTAGTACAGGAGACTCAGAAAGGCGTTCAGGCTCTCAAAGATGAATCAGACCGCATCAAGACGCTCATCAAAATTCGCGAAACACTCGGCGTTGAACCCACTGTACGCTTGGACGCCAACACTACGCAGACCTGCACAAACATATTTGATAGATGTTCTGACCGAACGGGATCTTGGATCTGGACACACGATGCATACACTACCTGGACAGCGCCAACCCAGGATAAGGGACATTCATCGCACGTATTGATCGTGTCTGGACCCAGATCATCAGGCAAGACATCGGCAAGTGCGCTTATTACAAAGAGATTGGAGGAGCAGAGGGGGCGCACATATGTGGCTCACTACTTCTTCCCAGCTAGCACGAAAAAGTCTGACGATGAGAAATCCCCTGTGGTAACCGCCCTCAAGTATTTGGCCTTTCAGATTGCCCGCGTTGACGCCACGGTCAGGAAAGCGCTTGGCAAAGCATGCGATGCTGGGCCTCAGGCTTTCCGCCCCTCTTCATCTAACGTGAAACTGTATAAATTATGGGAAGAGTTGCGAATCGTGACACCTGGCTCAGGAGCTATGCATTATCTCATCTTCGATGGGCTCGAAAACCTCCCGTACAAAGAGGTTGAGACGCTACGCTCATTCGTCTTTGACCCGCGGCTGAACATTCAATCGGCTGGACGAGTTCGTATTCTGCTGAGCGGAACTGATGATGAGTTTGACAAGCTCAGCCCTAGCTCTGGGGTGAACGGAAGCAGTGACGCGCTTCGAATCCGGATGGAGGAGCACAACGAGCCGGACATGCGTATTATCGTTGAAGAGGCACTTACAAAGCGAGGTATGCTCCAACATGCCAAGCCAGGCTCCGATCAGGAGAAGGCACGGGCAAATATCGTTGAAAAGCTACCGCGGAACGTCAGTGGCAGCTACTCGCGGCTACAATTTGGGCTTGACGACGTGATCCGCCTGCTAAGCACACGCACCACAGTTCGCGAATTGGACCTCATACTCGAGCAATCCACGAGTAGCCATGAGGCAGCCATCAAAAGCCTGCAGCGGTCGCTCACATCGGAAGAAATCAGTGAGCTCAATGAGCTACTGAAGTGGGTGTTGTTTGCCAACGCCCCAATGACCTTGAGCCAGCTTGAGGCTGCCATGGTAAATCCTGTCTCATCCCTACCTAGTTGACAAAGTCGGCTAACAGCAGGATAGTTTTTATACTCCGGCACTGAGTCTCTGGCATCACTTCACTACATTATCAAGAATAAGTATTCGGCCGTGCTGAAAATCGAGGACGAGTTTGTGTATGGCCAAGATGGAGTCAAAGAATACCTGCAAAAGGTAGCGGACGCATCAAACAAATCATCACATCAGAAAAATGGCTCAACCATCAGCATGACCATTCAAATAAACAATGTAGACCAGGAAATCTGTGGGAATTTCCTTTGGGACCTCGCTCACAAAGCGATTCGCGACAAGTTCAAGTTTGACTTTGATGTCGCCGCACCTGGCAGCGCCCACTACAGCAGCAGCCAATCGGCAATCTCACTGAGTGAGTTTGAGGCGCATCATACCATTGTCAACAGAATGTTCGAATACCTGAATAAAGAGCCAAGTGAGCAGAGTCTACCTATTGGCCGGCATGTGGTCTATTGGCTGCCATATCATCTCATGCAGTTGCGCCAACTGGAGGATGAAGACAAAGGCGCTTTGATGCCAAGAGAGCAGTTTGAGATCGGCCAAAACTTATATCTACTTTTCAAAGACCAGGATGTTTTTCGCCGCCATAAAGCAAGTTTCGAGGATACGTGGTGGAGTGTCAGTGAGATAGAAGGCATACACAAATGGTTGATGGATTCAGCCGTTGTTCGGAAGCTGGACAAGAAGTGGCGAGACGAAGTTCAGTTGTCTACAAGGCATACGAAGGGATATTTGAAAGAGTTTGTGAAACTGGTCGTTGAAGGGTTCTTGAGGGAGAGAACCTGGGATGTCCAGAATGCCTTCGATTGGCTCGAGGAATTTATGGGAACCGTAAGCCCTATTCTTTGTGTCTATTCCACTTCGTCATCTCCAGAACGATTGCGCTAACCACATCATTGGGATATAGGATGGTAAGAAGCCACGACCTCCCCCCAAGGTCTCGGAAGATGAAACTTCGGAGCCGTCAGAAACAAGCAATGAAATCGATTGGGACAGCGTTAGCGACTGGTGCCAAGAATTTCTCAATCTTTCAGACGCAGATCTCAACTCTCTTTGGTACGAGCGACTTGCCGAGGCGGCCTCAGCACTCAGCAGCAGCGCAGGTTCTACTCACTCTTTGTACCAGCAAGCTATCGACAAAGGCAACCATAGTTGGTTGTGTCATCGCGGCTTAGCGAAGGCTCACTTCGCTCAGGGCAACACGCAGGACGCCATCTCGCAGGTAGAGAAGGCACTTCGAGAAACAGGACGGGAGGGTGCCACGCCTCAAGCAGATGCAAAAGACTTTGTCGAGTTGCATCTGCTGCTGGGCGAATATACTTACCAGGCGGGTGATGTGCAGACAGCGGCGGAAAATTATTTCCTGGCATTGAACAGCGACAGCAAGGACGAGCAGCAGGCGAGAAGGGCACAGCTGGGCTATTTCAAGGCCAAAGTAGGGTCGCCCGACGCCAGCACCACGCTGGAGTATCTGAAAGCCTCACTAGCCGAAGAGAGCGACAAGGACATAATGGCCAAAGTTTTCAAAATGGTCGCTGGAGATGATGAACATGATACATTGGTGTGGAAAATCTTCACGGTGGCAAGAGGCGACATGGAACTGCTCAAAACCATTGTGCACGTCATGCAGGCTGCCGCGCCCGGAGACGTGCTTGACGAAATCAATTTCGAAGCGATGGCTGAATCAGATCGCTTTGCCGAGGAGGAGGCTCGCGGAGTTTTGCTATTCGACCGTGGCCTCGCGGCCTACATTTACAAGATCTCCCCTGATGGTACCGAGGCAATTGGCGAGGCGCTGCGACTGTGGAACAAAAGCCGAGACATACTCTCTCATGTTGGTGGGCACAATGCCTTTGCCGCAACGCGGAAGGCCACCAGTATGCTGGCACAGCATTATTTCCAGAGCATGGTCGACGGGAAGCATCTGGATCACATCGATGCTTTGACCAAGTTGGTCGGGAATAACACGGATCTCTTTTCAGGGACTACTGGCCATCTCGGCACCCTGTATGCGCTCCGTGGCGAAAAGGAGCAAGCAATGGCGACCACCGCGTGGCGGATGAAGCTAGGGCTGCAAATCTTGTCTGACGACACTCCCGAGAATGACGAGTTAGGGTACTTTGCAATTCAGCAAACGCTTGAACAATGCCAAGATTTCCGCCGGACCGCTGTTGCCATATCTATGGTGGGCCAACCGGACTTAACGACCCAGGCGCTGACCTTCAACGCTGAAGATATCACGGTACCGAAAGATTTAGATAAGGAACAAGTCCTTGAGCTGGTGACCAAGCTGGCTACTGAAACAATCCGTACTGTCAAGAAACAATTCCCTTCATCATCTCAGCAAAAAGAACGCATCGCAGCCGCTAAGACTTATGTTGATTCCGTGTCGGATGCCTGGAAGATTGTTCCTGCGAAGGAGGGCGGAGGCGAGAAAAGTGGTACTCGCGAAACACAGGCAGAGGAGGGAGGGCTCGATTCTGTGGAGACCGAAACGAGCGTTGCCTACCGATGCGTTTCTTCCAGTATCTCCGAGCTCCTCAGTGTTTACGGCCCCGAGACTGATTTCAAGACAGTAGCGCGGGGGAGATGGATGTGCGATGGTCGCACTCTAGACGGAAAGGAGTGCACCAACGGCACAAACTTCGAACGCGAGATGTATCACTGTGTATACTGTTCGGTCCAGGACTTCTGCGCGGAGTGCCTTGGGCGGCTACGCGATCCAGCCTCTGATCCCATCTTCACCTTTTGCAGTCCAAAGCACAGGTGGATGCGCGTCCCCCCACAGGGAGCAGATATGTTTGTCGGCGCCAGGTCTAAGACTGTTCGGGTGCCGAAGGAGGTTAAAGGCCAGGAGAATGACGAGAGTATCCTAGAGATTCACTACGGTGAGGACGACGGCAAAGATCAAATCACGCTCGAGTCGTGGAAGGAGGATTTGGCTAAAGAATGGGATATCTCACTCGACGAGATCAAGAAGGAGGCGTCCGGGAAACAAAACCCTGGTGAAGGCGAAGAGTAGTTTCCTCTTCATTTTTAGAAGTTGGATATGCCAGTTCTCATGAAGTCACGGAGAGCTTGGACTACTTAAGAAATAGTTGTGGTGGAGTAGGTACCGTACAGTACAGTACTGTATTGTAACACCTTATTCTCCCGTATTCATTCTGCGCAGCATGCTCTGGCGCATGGGACTACAGTACAATGAAAATTGAAGAGGTCTTTGAAGACGTAGGGTGGCCTGATACTTCCGGGTTTCTGTCTTCAGCTTTGACACCGTACAGTATCTGTGTCTGTGCCACGTTCAAGGGCCCTCTCACGATAGCAATTGTTGAAAGAAAGTAATACTGTAGTCCAAGCCTTGATGGCTTCTCAAGATCGAGGGAGGACTTGTTCCATGCTATTTGTGGCACATGTTGTGTCTGGTTTTGGTCTTTGTCTGCTAAGTTCTTTGACGATTTGAAAGGCTTCACGTTCAAAGATACCTCGGTTTTCCTGGTACTGGGCCATGTTTCGCTTTGAACGGAATTCTTGGCATAGCAGCGACGAGCTCTTTCATAGTAGAACTTGGATTCGATGGGGGTAATCTATCCAGGAATAAGAACCTTTAGAGCAGCCCACGTATATTCGTGCTTGCATCCATTCTTGAGTGGCTCAATTCGCTCTAGATCATTCCTAAATCTCCTCATTGCTCCATTTAATCCTACTATACCTCGTTCGATTGCACAAATAGGACCACTCAGTGTCGAGGCTTTTCTCAAGCAGGAAATCATGCCTTCATTCAACAGTGTACCAAACCTCTGCAAGCCTGCGGCTGACAACTTTCCTCAATTTCTTCAATTGCCGAAGGAGCTGCAAACGATGGTCTGGGAGCATGCAATTGCTGAAAGTGCCATCTGGGTAGTGATTTGCCATCCGCCGGAGCACGACGGTCAGGGTCCGCCCGCCGTTGCCATCATGGAGAACGGGCCAGCAAAATCTACCGTGATGCTAGCCTGTCGTGACGCTGAAAAGGCGTTCAAATCATTACGCCGCAGGATTTACGATGCCGATGAAATCGTATATGTGAGCCCACTGGATTCCTACGACATGAGCAGCAAGGTCATTCACATTGCCGATATCCGGATGGCGGAGGTTTTCATGGAGAATACCAATGCCGAATTCTTGGCGACTATTAAACATATCGCCTTGGCTCCCGGCCGCCATAACCACATTGAGAAAGCCTTGTCAGCAATCAAGAAGAAGTGCCCTTCTCTTGAGACAATCACTGCGAGTTGGGTCGCAGCGGCCCACAATGCCGATATTGGTCACCTCCAAGGCCGCAACCTCTGGTGGAATGAGATTGACCAGTTAGCCTCACTGTCCCGCCGCCCAGGGCCTGAATATTCGGCGCCAGGTTTTACGAATGCGCCAGGCCCTTTGAATGTGAATCATTGGAGGCGTATGTTCAAAAGATTCCACCCTGAATGGTCTCCGAAAATCCACATACTAGGGCCTGTGCCTCTGTAAGCGATCCGAGAAATGGAGCTGAGGGTCCTCTCCATCTGTTTTCTTGGATCCTTTGGGTGATGTGTCTTCTCGGGTGTTATCGTCTCTTTTGATTAAGATAATAATTGGGGGATAAAGTCTAGCTGCTGTGACCCCAACTTATCAAGAAGCGTCAGGCTTAGCACTTTTTCTTCGTGTAAGCAACGTACGGACGATGGTTTTTTTCAAGGGTTGGATTGCAGTGATGCCGTGCATTAGAAGATTTGTTCTTAGCTACTCAAGGATCTCTATTTAATTATCATTAAACATTCCTTTTGTGCTATGGCTTTTACTATAATCAAGCTGTGGTGTTGGACTGCTGCCCCATCATCTCGGTTATAGGGTATTCACAAGAGACACTGGGATGCCTTCGGTTATCGGCTTCGCGTCGGAAACGCGGTACGGTACGGGGTCCAATGCGGGGTTCTCGCTGGGTGATAGGCAGCGCTTACAGTCAAAACAATAAACAGGGTTTGAAGTTTGCTTGACCGCCTGATCCTTTGTTGGTTTGATCAGGCGGTCAGTTTGATCTTGTCTGTTTGTGATTTTTTGCGAAAGTTTGTTTGATTGCAAGCGCTGGTGATAGGTGGTGGGCGAGTCGCCGAGTAATGCAGATTCGTGGTGGGCGGTGGGGTCCAAAGGTTTTCGCTGCCCCACCTCGAGCGCGATAAGATAAGCCTCGCAACGGCCCTGAATTGACCCCGCGATGCCGCCGTTAATTTTTCTTCCCAGCGCAGAGAGGAGAGTCATGCCTCCTGCTGGGCAACGCTCACACATCTTCCCCATCTCCCAGGCTTTACCACCCTGAAATCCGTCGCCATGGGCTTCGAGACGCTCATCGGAGAGTCGTGCTTCACAGCCTCCGTCGCCCAGAAGCTTGCCGACCGCATCAATGCCACGAGCACCGTCAAGGTTGCTCGTGTTAGTGGCCAGTGGCTGTACTACGTCAACCTCGACAAAGGCATCGACAGCGTCCAGAAGCTGGTCCACGCTTCCACCTTCACTGGCAAGACCGAGGCCAGCGACGCCAACAACGCTCTCCAGCTCTTCATCACTCCCCGGACCTACCCGTCCCCATGGAGCTCCAAGGCCACCAGCATCGCCGAGGTCTGTGGCGTCCACGCGAGCGTCGAACGCGGCCGTGTCGTCACAATCGAATTCGCCGGCAACTTTGATGGTGATAACACGTCATTCAGGGACATCCTGTACGACAGGATGACCGAGTCCATGACCGAATCGATCCCCGAGGCCTCCTCCATTTTTGTCGAAGACGCCAGAGCCCCTCTGGTTGTTGTCGACATCTTCGCCGACAGCCGCGGCCCCCTCGCCGCCCTCCAAGACTACAATAAGAAGGTTGGGCTCGGCTTAGACGGACCCAACATGGAATATCTGGTCGAGCAATACAAATCCCTTGGCAGATCTCCTGTGAGCATTGCTCCCCTTGGCTTGGCTGTTGCCAAAACCGCAATACTGAGCTAGGTCGATATAGAACGATGTCGAGCTCTTCATGTTCGCTCAAGTCAACTCGGAGCATTGCAGACACCATGTCTTTAATGCTTCTTGGACCATTGACGGTAACCCCCAGGCCGAGAGTCTGTTCGGTATGATCAAGAACACGCACAAGAAGAATCCAGAATATGTCGTTAGTGCCTATTCGGACAATGCTGCTGTGTAAGATTCCCAATTGTCTATGACCTTTGGCCAATTCACCTAACTGACCCTCGTCAGCATGGATGGCGATGAAGGCAACCACTGGGCACCCGACTACTCCACGGGCAGCTGGAAGCTCACTAAAGAAGTAGTCCAGCCCCTCATCAAGGTCGAGACTCACAACCATCCCACCGCTATCTCCCCCTTCCCTGGTGCCGCTACTGGCAGCGGTGGTGAGATCCGTGATGAGGGTGCCGTCGGTCGAGGCTCCTCGCCAAAAGCAGGCCTCTGTGGCTTTTGGGTTTCTGATTTGCTCATCCCTGGCAAGAAACAACCTTGGGAGCTTGACATTGGAAGGCCGTCCCACTTCGCCTCGAGTCTTGACATCATGCTTGAGGCGCCCATTGGCTCTGCCCGCTTCAACAACGAGTTTGGCCGTCCTGCTCTTGCCGGAACTTTCAGGACACTTCTCACCAACATTGCTGATACGGATGCTCCCGCGTACCGTGGCTATCACAAACCCATCATGATTGCTGGAGGCATCGGAAGCGTTCGCCCTCAGCATGCTATTAAGGACGAATCTTACGTCCAGGATGGTGCCCATGTGATTGTCCTCGGTGGTCCTGCCATGCTCATTGGCCTCGGTGGCGGAGCCGCTTCCTCCAATACGGCCAGCGATGAAACGGCTGATCTTGACTTTGACAGTGTCCAGCGTGGAAATCCCGAAATGGAGAGGCGAGCCCAGATGGTCATCAACACTTGCGTTGCTTTGGGGCAAGAAAGCCCTATTGCATTCATTCACGACGTTGGTGCTGGTGGTTTGTCAAACGCTCTTCCAGAGCTTGTCAAAGACGCTGGTTTTGGTGGCAAGTTTGAGCTTCGCCAAGTTGATATGGCCGACAAATCCATGTCACCTCTGCAAATATGGTGCAATGAGTCGCAGGAGCGATACGTGCTTCTAGTCAACAAGGACGGACTTAACCGCTTCACAAGCATCTGCAAGCGTGAGCGTTGTCCATTTTCCGTGGTCGGCAATGCTGTCGCTCATGACGCCAACGGCAAGGCCACTCTCGTTCTTACTGACAGAGAGCCAACAATTGAGCCTGCTATTGACCCCATCAACTTACCCATGGAAGTGCTCTTTCCACCTGGCCGTCGAATCCAAAAACAGGTAGAGAAGGTCGCAAAGAAGCTGCGTCCTTTCGATGCAGTGGAGAGCCTTAAGAAACAGCATAACGCCCATGATCTCGGCGACATGGTTGCCAAGGCCACTGAACTTGTCTTTTCTCTACCCAGTGTCGGCTCTAAGAACTATCTAATCACCATTGGTGACCGTACTGTGGGAGGCTTGGTCGTCCGTGACCAGCTCGTTGGCCCTTGGCAGACTCCTGTTGCGGATGTCGCTGTTACACTCAACAGCTTTGGGCTGGAGAATACGCTGCACCGAGGTGAAGCCATGGCAATGTAAGTTGCTTATGTCTTCTTGTTTTGGGATCCTGTGACAGTTACTGACAACCATACCAGGGGAGAAAAACCCAACTTGGCCCTCATTTCTGCTGCTGCATCCGCTCGTATGGCCGTTGTGGAGAGTCTCATGAACCTTGGCGCTGCCGATATTAAGCCTGGAGTTGCCAACGGTGACTTGAAACGTGTCAAGCTCTCGGCCAATTGGATGGCTGCCGTGAATGAACCCGGCGAAGGCGCTGAGCTTTACGAGGCTGTCCAAGCAATTGGCGTGGAGCTCTGTCCCCGATTGGGTGTATCTATTCCCGTCGGTAAGGACTCCACCTCCATGAAGGCTTCTTGGAAGGACAAAGAGTCCAAGGAGTCTAAGAGCGTTACTGCTCCTGTTTCAGCGGTTATTTCTGCTTTCAGTCTGGTTGAGGACGTTCGCCGCACTTGGACACCCCAACTTCGTCGCGTTGAAGAGGCCGGAGAGACCGTTCTACTTTACGTTGATTTGGCCAAAGGCCATCGTGCAATGGGCGGTTCTGCTCTAGCACAGACCTTGGGACAAATTGGTGATGAATCACCTGATGTTCGTGATGTTGAATTGATTGGAGACTTTTTTGATGCCTTGTGGCAACTGCACCAGGTATGTTTAACCTGAAAACAGACGAGAATGTGTAATACTAAAACATGGTCCAGGAGGACATTGTCCTTGCCTACCACGATATTTCCGATGGTGGTCTTCTCACGGCCGTTGCTGAGATGATGTTTGCTGGCCGATGCGGTGCAGAGATCTCCCTCGACAACCTTGCCAAGTCTGACGCTGATGCCCTTGATACTCTCTTCAACGAAGAGCTTGGTGCCGTTTTCCAGGTTCGCAAGAAAGACGAGAGGAGATTCAATCGCTGCTTTGCAACTTGTGGCCCGCCTCCCGGCTTGATCAAGACCATTGGTTACGTCCGGCCCACGCCCAAGCAGTCACTGCTCGTCAAATTCAAGACACAGACTGTTATCGATATCGAACGAAGCCAACTGCAGCAGTGGTGGTCAAACACCTCGTATGAAATGCAGAAGCTGCGAGATAACCCGGCCTGTGCGCAGTCCGAGTTTGATGCAGTATCGGATAGCCAAGACCCGGGTTTGTACTACAAGTTGAAGTTCGACCCTGCTGACATCAGCCTGCCGGCCATGATTTCCCTGAAGGGCATGATTTCAAGGCCAAGAGGTAAAATACGCCTTCAGATTTACTTTCAATTACACCACGCTAATCTCCTACAGTCGCCATTCTCCGAGAGCAGGGTGTCAATGGACATGCCGAGATGGCTTTCGCCTTCCGCGCCGCAGGTTTCGATGCTGTGGACGTGCACATGACGGATATCCTTAATGGCTTCTCGCTTGACGGATTCCGCGGTCTGGCAGCCTGTGGTGGTTTCTCGTATGGGTATGTGTTGTTCCTCCCAATTTCAACTCCAGCCAGCGGTGTCCTCTCCGAAAATAATACTATAGTTACTGACTCTAAAATAGTGATGTTCTCGGCGCTGGTAGCGGATGGGCACAGTCAATTCTCATGCACGAAGGTGCTCGTGCAACCATGCAGAGCTTCTTCAAGCGACCTGACACGTTCTCTCTTGGTGTCTGCAATGGCTGTCAGATGCTTGCCAGACTCAAGGAGCTGATCCCTGGAGCCGAATCCTGGCCTAAGTTCGGTATGTACTTGCGAAGCGTTTACCCTCGTTTTCCTAGAAACTGACCTGTCTTTCACCAGTTGAGAACACTAGTCAGCAATTCGAAGGCCGTTACTCTATGGTCAAGGTCAGCGAGGACGAGAAGAACTCGGTATTCTTCTCCGATATGGCTGGCTCTGCCTTCCCTATCGTTGTCTCCCACGGCGAAGGCCGCGCAGAGTTTGCTAGCGCCATCGGTGCGCAGACGATTAGCGAGGCGGGCCTCATCCCGTTACGCTACACAGACAACTACGGCGCGGTGACGGAGAAGTATCCCTTCAACCCCAACGGCTCGCCCGGTGGTATCGCCGCAGTGAAGAGCAAGGATGGACGCGTGGTTGCTATGATGCCGCACCCCGAGCGGACTATCATGGGCGAGGTTGGATCGTGGATGCCCGATAGCATGCGCGACAACCAGTATGGTCCCTGGTTTAGGCTGTTCTTGAACGCGAGGAAGTGGGTCGGTTGAATGTTGGATGATAAATTCATAGAGCGTAAGAAAGATAAATATCCATATAGTGCTTATAACAAGATGTCGAAATATAAGTAGTAAATATCAGTGGTATCCGTCCCTGCACCGAGAGTGGATTCTTCCAGGTACCATCGAAAACGGCAGGCTTGCGTTCAAAGCATCTTTGACCTTGCATTCGTATGGTAAGTAAAGTCAAGAAGGGAAAGTCTACCGGTAAAGAGTCTATCAAACCTGCTGCACCGGTCAAGAATCCAAGGCTCCTCGTCATTGGGCTTGTTTCCGCCGCTCCTTGTATAGGTATGGAGCCAACGCAATACGGAGCCTGGCACGCCTTCGGCATAGCTTGATGAGTGGATTATGTTCACCAGCGTCGCAACAGTCCTAGCGCCGTTGGTCTAGTTGGTTAGGATTCAACTCTTCCATCGCGGTTGTCAAGTTGAGGCTCGGATTCGAATTCCGGACGGCGCATCATTTTTGCCGTTTCCCACATAAAGTGCCACGACCGGGGTTGTTCTTGTTTTGCAACTGGAGCACGCTTCACTCTCTGCCCATAAACACCTGTTGCCTACCAATAGACCAAGCAATAGGGCGCCGTTGGTCTAGTTGGTTAGGATTCAACTCTTCCACTTGCGATAAGTTGAGGCTCGGATTCGAATTCCGGACGGCGCACGCCTTTTTGCTTCTTCACGTTGGTTCTTTGTCTCCTTCAGTGACCCAACTCAGTATAATGTAAATGTTATGTCCCATCATGCTGTGTATGAGCAAGATTTCCAATTCACTGCCCTTGTTCGTATTACAGTGGTACTTCTAATTGTAGTTGCATTGTTTTGTTCGTGTGGAGTTGGGCCTTTAGTCATATCATGTGCACCTGCGAACGGCTCGAAATTATTTAGCTGCCTGAACCCTACCCGTTCTCGTCTTTGGATAGCGTCCTAATACAGATACATTAATATTCTCCCATCCATGCTTAATTCAAGCTTGGTTTCAAAATCCTGAAGATGAACTTGAATGCACAATGATATTTTTTTATTGCTGTGAAAGGTTGCTCCTTACGGCCAGCAGCCCGCCCTACAGTGGCTCTTGAGCTGATTCAAAGTCAGTGGTGCAGGCTGACCCGGACACTCTCGTCCGAGCGACAAGGAATGGGCAGGGGTCCCGGTGCTATTTCCATAACGCTTTGGCACCCATGTCATGCCGAGCGTGGCTTCGACGTGCACTGAAGCGCCAGCTCTACTCAGCCAGCTTATTTCACACGGACTTGTCCAGGCACTCGGCTGGCCCAACCTCTATTGATGACCCACTGTAGGGCTAAAATCCTTTGTGAGGCTCCTTAAATCTTCGACAAGGAACTAATCCTTGTCCGTCCGTCATCATAGGAGGTGGTCTTCCGAGGATGACGACTGCAGCTAAAGCAATTCTACAAGAGGAGAAAAAGCTAGGAATGGTAAATTACAATGTACGTTAGGCAGAATCAGTCCCAGCTTAGATCAACCTCGTTAACTTTCCTTAATAACCTGTCAACCGTCCACATGCCACTTTGGCTCTTTCACAGGTCTTTAATAGATAAGGACGTTTTACATACCTCAAAAGTCACTCTAATTGATCTCTTTCTCTTCATACCCCCTGCATCGCGCGATGCCGAGACTGGCCGCAAATCAATTCTTACTATACGTTTTACTGGCCTGCTGCTCGCCAGCCGAGGTCCGAGCGAGCGATTGGTGGGACGATTTCACCAACAATCTCGCCACTGATCTCACGCCTTTGATTGCTTTATTCGGCGAGCAAGCGACGAAGCAGTTCCTAAGTGAATCCATTACGAACCTAGACAATTTTCTTATTGCTGTTGCTCCGTTAGGCATCATCACTGTCATAGTCTCAGCGATTCGTGTCTGCGGTGGGCCATCATTACGAGCCTTTATTGGCAGGGCACAGGAAGGGGGCGGAATCGCCGAGGCAGAACTGTGCTCCTCCACAAGCCGAGATGTTTGCGAGCTCTACCACAACGGCGCGATCACAAGGGTCTTCGGTCGTCCGAAGATACTAGAAATCATCTACGATCCGGGTGCCAGTGCCGAGATTGACGCACGCAGGGCACCCGAAAGAGTCGACATAAATGGAGAAGCAAAACCCAAGCATGGCATCTATTTATCCACGGAGTACTTCAGAGATGCTGAAGAGAGGGGGTGGAGGGAAGTTGGTAGGAAGCGGCGGACAAAAGATAAGGAGAGGACGGCCATAACATCTCCTACCGCAGATCAAGCGTTTACCAACTCTCCTCGAAACACCTTCTATTCGACTAACGATGATATGGATGGAGAATTCGCTCCGAATCCAAATCTATCCCTGAATATCGGCATCAAGAAACACTCAGCCTATATATACTGGGCGGCTGCAGCACTTGGACTAATCGCCCAAACCTCTGTCTTCGTCTTCGCAGCTCTCATCACTTACAAGCTCGGCTGGAAGAAAGATGACAAGCCTCATGATCCTTGGGCCTTCCCTTTGGCCTTGTCTGGAACAATCGGCATCATCATCGGCATGTTCGGCTGTGCATTTCTTGTGAATGACAGTACAAAAGAGAGGCACTTCGAAAGGCAAAAGAGTAGCCTCAAGAATGGAGTGTCGGCGTCACTTTACATCGTGCAGCCAGGGAATCAAAACGTGGGAGATCAGACTTTCGACCCATTTTCTTTTTGCAGTTCAGCTGCGTTCCCGTTGACCAACTATGTCACATCCTGGAAGAAAATCCAAGATCATCAGCACAATCATGCACAGAAAGGGGCAGGTTATCGAGGTTTCAATAAGCGACAAGGCTCTTCCACGGCTGCAATTTCATCCTCCAGCCTAATTGCGGAGCAACTGGTGGTCATTGCATCAATCACCACAGTGATTGGTTTCATACTGCAGTTTGTTGGGCTCCGAGCTATGCACGCCTCCGTCTCCTTGCTCCAGCTCGGCGTGACCATAATTATGAGCATTGTCCGAGCGCTCTTGAGAACACAAAGACTAAGACCCGAGCAAAACATGCTTCGTGACCGCTTGGATGAAGTAGTCGGCCATGAGCTGGACTGGTTAGCCACGCAGATTGGCCACGACCCGTCTGAAAAACAGAGAAAATTCTGGGCCATGACGGCAGCTAATCCGAAGCAAGACGATGATGAATCAGCCCAGGATATCCTCAATAAGCGCTCCAGGCTCGCAGATTTAACAAAGGGTATTAGAAGCATAGTAGAAAGGACACAATGTACCGCATGGGGAAACGAAGTGGTAGACTGCCGTCTACAGGCGCAGCAGTTGAAGATGCTCATCGAGTACACAATGGGACTTTTGTGTGCAAATGCCATTCACATATCGAATCCAGAGGCTCGTACTTACAGAGAGCTACATTCCATTGATATCGTAATCCCAATCTCGACCTGGGAGTGGAGCCCAGACGTTGGTAACAAGACGAAGAATGCAAGCAGCGGTACTGAGGGTAATTTCGACGGCATCAAGAAGCACAAGCGTCACGATATTGTCATTAAAGTCCAACAACTTCCAACTGGTTGGTATGTCGATCAGGCCGAACTGGAGGCAGTATTAGGTTTATGGTCTTGGTCTATCATTTCTGACCCTAACTCGGGGAACAGTGATGTGCCCCGAGCTCGCATAACAGCTTGGGGCCATGAGAATGATGTAAAGAAAACTAAAAGGGAATTTGGATTTTGGGTTGATGATATCTCGGCATGGTCACCAAATGTCGAGCTCGAGATGCCAGTTCCGCGCCCCCATTCTCGACAAAGCTCGAGTCACGAGCCGTCGTCGCCAGAATTTACATCGCCATGGGAAATAGAGGCGAGCGCAAATCGCTTATGGCGATTCAAGCATGGGTCAAAGACGACACCTTACCAACGACTTTTTGGTTGGTACCTTGGCCGAGCCGTAGCCAGCAAAAGAGCTGAGCCTGCGGAACCCGACGGGACTACAGACATCGGAGCAACAATGTGCACGACCCAAATTCCTCTATCAACTCCTTTGGCAACTGTCTGTGCCCATGACCTGTATCAAGTCTTCCTCTGTGCAGCTATGAGACATTTCGAGCTTGACGCCCGAGAGGCAACAATGACATCAACGCATGGCTCCCTGAATTTGAAGCATCCATTGTTAGATCATCTTTTGAGGTTGTTCGAGGCAAGCGGACTGGGCACCAAACAAGACGCATGTTTTACAGTGTTTCTATTCTTATACAGTTGTCGTGCTTACCCCAACCTGCAAGCTCCTTACCGACAGCCTATCGTGCAGCCAAACGCCAAAGAATTGCGCGTGACTTTTTCGCAGCTGAGCAGACGCTGCACTGGGCTTGGGAAGTTTCTCTTACTTGTAACAACGATGAGAAATTGCCTGTAGCGGAAAGGACTTTGATGGAGCTTGGCGAGCTGTATAGATTCGTCATGAAAACCCACGGGGACGTCGCTTTCGCACTCCAAGGAACAGCATGGATGGCTCAAGAAGCAGAGAAAATATCAGATACCCTGGCATGCGGAGAGACGCTCAGGCAACTAGCAGCGCGTTACCAAGCAGTAATAGGGGCAGGAAAACCACCGTCGAGGTCATCAGGACGGGCAGTCCTTGAAGCAATACGTGCAAATGATCGCACTGAAGCCCTTAAGCTGTTGAATCACTTGGCAGTGCCAGAAACCGCCTATTTGGATGATTCTCAGAAAACAATTCTCACAGTCGCGGCGCAGAAGGGCTGGATAGAGGTTGTTAGTGAGATGCTGGAGTGCAATCTGAGCATTCGAGACTGGGAAGACAACGAAAAGCGAACGGCGCTCAGCTATGCCGCGCAAGGAGGGTATATCGAAGTCGTCCGAGCTCTCTTGGATGCAGGAGCAAATCCAATGTTGCCAGATGCCCGGCTCCGGACACCGTTGTGGTATGCCACGTATACGAATAACGTCAAGGTTGTTGAGCTTTTTGCCGGGCTTGACAGGATGCACATAAATGCAAGGGATGAGGATGGGCGGACCGCATTCTTTTGGGCCGCCTGGGAAGGATTCGATCAGATCGTCGAGGTTCTTTGGTCAAAGGGAGCCAGTCACGACATGCCTGACAACTCGGGCTGGACTCCGCTGGTTGCGGCACTTTCGAACGAAAATCGTAGCAAAGAAGCCCGCGAGAAAACGGCCAGGTTGTTCTTGAACGAGGCTAAATTGGAAGTTTGGAACCATCAGCCAGTGTGGCAATTGGCTTTGAGACTGGGTCATTGGTTTTGTGCAGAATTTACCTTTGCTCAGAATGCCACGACAGCCGGGATCGGTATTGTTGTGCAGGCCAAGCGGACACAACCCGGCGAACACGAAGATCCTCGAACAAGACCACGGGCCGACTTGGTGAGGCCCATTGAACCCGGCATAAGATATCATTATTTGGACGAAGAGGACAATGATGTTGATCTCACTGCAACTGTCTTGGAGCAAGCTTTGTCCGAAGACTTTGATGTGAGAGCGTTTTGGTCTAAGAACGGAGGAGAAGTCCACGAGATAGAGTGTCAGCACCCTTGGAAGATAATGTATGCGGTTCTTGATGGATTGGAAGATGACGCGCCTCTTACCGAAGGTGTAACGGACGCTGTGTTGAGAACAGAGCACGCGGAAACCATACTCGACTTACTGGTGAAAAAGAGAAAGCACCGCCTTCCAATATCAGTGACGATGATACGGCAGTCGAAAACAACGAGTGGGGTGAAGTTGCTACTTGAGCGCAACGAGGGCAACACCGTGCTCACAGAGGGAATTATAGCTGCCGCAGCCAGCAACAACTATGTACCACTGGAGCTGCTGCAAATCTTCTTTGAGCGCTGGGGCGATCAGGTCCCGATTACCGAAAGTGTCCTGATCAACGCAACCAGCAGCTATTGGGCCGTGGATGTGCTAACTATGCTTCGTGAACGGAAGCCAGCATCTTTTATAGCCACCGAGCTCATCGTACAAACGATCTTGCAGCGACAACTGCCACCAAAAAGGGAGACGGTCTTGGAATATGTCTTTGAACACTGCGGCCATCAGCTAACTGTGACGGAGGGCTTGGTCGAAGCTGCCGTCCAAGCTTCATGTCCACTTTTATCTCTGCAGATCTTCCACAAATACAAAGGCTCAGAACTCCCAATTACAGAAAGACTGATAGTGTCTGTCTTGGGGTATGGTAGTGCATTTCCTGTGGGGGAATTGCTAGACTTTTGCGCCCAGGCCAAGCTGAGTGTACCAATTACTGAGGCAGTCATTGAAGCATGGGCAAGGAATCCATTCGCAGGGCATTTACTGGGAAAACTCTTGAATGTGGCCCAAGGATTCGTGCTCACAGCTACCATGGTCGAAGCAGCAATTAAGACCTGTACCACATTTGAGGCACTGACCGCCGTCCTCAACTTGGCCGGACTGCCCCTCGATGAAGGGGTTGTTCTTGTTGTGGCAAGTTACACGGGCATGTTTGGTGCACGAGCATTCCACTGGTTACTGGAAACAAAAGGGCCCGTGCTGGTGACCGAGCAGCTTGTTCTTGCAGTCGTTGATAACAGTGTACATGGCCCGGAGATGACGACAGCACTCCTTGAGCTGAAATACGAGCTCCCCATCAACGAGGCGATTCTGAAAGCGGTAGCGGCCAATTACGATTCGGGGTGCGACATTATGGCACTCCTTCTTGAGGAGTGCAGACCCTCATTCTCCGTCAACCAAGCAGTCCTCAGGACGGCTGCAGAAATGGGCGGGGACACTATGGAGTTGCTGTTAAAAAAACGCGGCAATGAGGTATCCGTGACGCCAGAGATTGTGGAAGCTGCAGCGAACAATGTTCGGGGCGGGGAGCCCTTGGCCTATATACTGCAGGCTAAAGGTGCCAACATAGAGATTACAGAGACGGCAATCATCAATGCACTGACGAACACGCTGTATGAGGTCGCGATAGGGGCGTTGCTTTGCACAGAAATGGAGGGGCAGCTGGAAGTGACTGAGAACGCGCTGTTGGCGACTTTCGAAAGGGAACAGTTTGCACCAGTCTTGGCAGACTTACTGATCCTGGCAAGTAACGACGTGGTTGAACTGACGACTGGTGTGGTCGAGAGGGCAGCAGATGCTGGCGACATAGGTCTCAGCACCATGATGGTGATGGTGAAGAAGAGTTTTGAGGGAAAGGTTCACATCTCAGGTCAAGTCGAGGCACTGCTGAAGAGGCGCTTTGGGATGTTGGATTTGAAGGGACTGGAACATCTACCACCGCCGCACGTATTGGTCATACCGGAAAAGAGCTGGTACATGAGGCATTTGACCTACTCTAAGCGATTCTTGACAGTGAAAAACAACGAGGCTACGATGCCATATGGCGCGACACTGCCTCCAGGCTTGACATTGGAGGACCTCCAGAGCATGACACGGAACCCTATGTTTTGACGTACGACTGATGAATGGACGTTGCAAGTCAGAAAGTATTAGGACTTAAGGAAGCTGTGCAACAGTTGCCAAGTGGGCCAGTGCACGAACGGAGAAGTGGTGACTGAGGAGACGTCAGCTTAGCATGATGTCAATTGTAGTCGATAGAGTCTAATGCCGATACGATATCCAATCGCGCGCACAATGAATAGGAAATGCTTCGCAATTTGATGTGACAGAGCGTCGAGAAATGCGCAGATCGTGGGGGCTTGCGGCGTACGCAGGTCCCGTCCAAAGTGGAGATGCGGATGAGGCGAGGCGAACCGCGGAGCTCGGAACCCCTCTCGATGCATGACCAACCAACATAAAACCCCGCCGAGTTGCTGCAACCCCCCTGGCTTCATTGTTCATCTCTTCGCATCTCATCGCCAGCATTTGTCTTTAGACCATCAATTCTTAGAAAGCCGCGCGTTGCACAGCGTACATTTGCTTCCCCTCCACACACACACACAATACACAAAATGGCCACCGTTACCGTCATCTACCCCGTCGGGCTTCCTTTCGACCTCGACTACTACCTCGCGACGCACATGCCGCTCGTCCAGGAGTAAGCCTACCACATCCTGTACACCAAGCAACCCAGCTTCCGCGTTACTGACCCCGCTTGACAGGCTTTGGGGTCCTCAGGGCCTCAAGAGCTGGGAGGTCACCCAGCACAGCGATGGCGAGTACCAAATCACCGCCGTCCTGCGCTGGGACTCGCTCGAGTCGTTTGATAAGGCGGGCAAGGACGAGATCTTTGCGGACATTCCCAACTTCACCGAGGCGAAGCCTCTCCTTCTCAAGGGCACCGTCCAGAAGAGCGTTGTTATTTAAGCGAGTTGCGTCATGTAGAATTATAAGGCTCTTTGCAAACCGTGTTGCAAATGCATAGCACCGGGAGGGGGGCGCTTCTACCATGAAAGAGATAACTGCAATGCGCGGTTGATCCTTGCTGCTTTTCCCTTGAAAGAAAAAAACACTGCAACCTTTCCTGTGATTTCATGTTCCCATCTGCCATCATTGGCACCCTTACCCAAGAGATTACCATGACAAAACTTATCCAGGCTTACTCAAAGCTACCGCCAGGGCTCCCAGCATTCACCAGAGACCAATGTGCTCGTTAGGGCAGCTACTATCAAGCATTTGCTTGGGCTTCAAGCTGTGCATCAGGATAGCACCGGATAGTGGAGTTGATGATACGCAAGCTCTGCGGTGAAAAACATCTCTAGAGCCTGAACCACATTTCGTGTAAATCTTTTACTTTTTAGAGCGGTACTACAATATAATACAAACAAATTTATAGATGCGAGAAGGGAAGGAATATAGTAACAAGAGAGAAGAAAAACCTGATGCTGAGAGAACTAAACGTAAGAAATACAATAATAAAAAAGAGAGAAGAAAAACTAACACTGAAGGAATGAAGGTAAGAAATATAATAATAAGAGAGAAGGGGAGACTAATATTGAAAGAAGGAAAGAATAATAAATAAAAAATTTTGTTAAAAAAAGTTCAAAGAAATAATAATTGAAGCTTGCAAAGCAATTTATATTCGTTAACCGGCCTTATCGCAAATTTGCTTTTTGGAATCGTCGCTCAAGATCTAAAATCACAACCAGATCCATCATCTCCATGAACATTCCAAAGAAGAACCAGCAAACACCACGATCGCAGGGATCATGCGCCTCCTCCTCCAGCAGAGGTGGCGTTCGCAGATACTTCGTACTGACACTGTCCCGGGTCAGACTCATTCAGGAAGGGATCTTGTTGAAGAAAGTCTTGGTCTCGATCTGGAGAGGCGTGCATTCGTGGGCAAACAGTTCCAATCTTGTGGGGATACCGGTATGAGAGAAGTGGCGCAGCCAGTATGGAACGGGATATTCATCCAACAAAGCATTGAGATTAGCGAGTCAACGGAACCATACACCCGTCCTCGAAACACTCATTGGTAGCATGAGAAACGGATGCACAGCAAGGATTGATGCACGCGGAGCGAGGCTGCGAGAACCGACGGGTCGGGCGGTGGGAAGTCGAGGCGGAAAGGGCGTTCGTGAGCCTGCTCGTGGAGCAGGAAAAGTGGAAGGGAACAGTAGCATTGGGAAGCTTGCCTGTCATAGGTGGCTCATGGTACTGATTTGCCGAGATTGCCTCGAAACACGGGTCCTCCTATGCTTTGCCGGAGTGCTAGGCACAGTTCTTTGATCAATGGAATAAAGATTGATCAATGGAATCAAAATGGATTGGGTGATCATGCGTCTCGAAATTTTGTGCCACTGGGCCAAGGCCTTGAAGTTATCCGCACCGAAATTGGAAAGGTCCTTGCCATGACTTGATAGCCTGTGTAGATCGGTAGACACGGACTCCTGCTCGTGTATGCCGCTCGATCCTCTGGCGCGGCCGAGCAGTACGCTGCCGCATGTGCGCAGGAAGTAGGTTGCCGAACTTCTGTAGACTCTGAAGCTGAGTTTCCGTGAGCAGAGCTTGTTGAATGAGTAAGCCCCGGTCTTGTAGGGCAGGAAGATGATGAGTCCGAGGTTGCCATGGGCGGCGGCGATCAGGCGCTTACCGGCTTGGACATAATTGCTAAATGGCCTAACCTCAATGCTCAGATGGGCGGCGATTTCAGGGAGGCTATTGGTGAGCTCATCGGTATCTACGGCAGACGGCGAGGCGGTTGTAAAACCGGACTGGGGTCTTCCGCAATCAGGATTCGAAATCCAAACCCATTGTCGTCTCCGACCAGTCGCAACACCTTCATTCCACATCTCGGACGAGAGGAAAGGGTGTCGAAGGAACTTGGAAAATGAAGGCTGTTGTCGACGCTCTCCGCTCGCGAGCTGGTAATTCGGATCGGATCTTGCTATGTGTATTGTTGATGTATTCGGACAGGTCAGCCGGCGAGTAATTCAGACATTTTCCAAGGCTATACCATCTTTTTCTTGGCTTGACTTGAGACCGCTACTGTTGTCCCTGTATCTAAATTTCTTCAACAAACCAGGCCGAGATGTGTGTGGGAGGGCAAGTGGGAGGCCGTGATAGTCCCGTCTTCGTCCTGCTGACTCCAACCGTCCTCAGCTCCGCTCCCCAGGCTGCGCTTGCTCATTGTGGTGCCTGTTCCTGTCACGGGCACAAGAGCTTTGTGCTTGATAACGCGATAAATGTGGTTGTAGATGCTGTTCATACGGCGAGCGATGTGGGCCTCGTCGACACTGAGGACCTCAAAGACAAACATGGACAGCATGGACTGGTGGAACTCAAAGCAAATAGGGTTGTCATAGTGCTGATAGAAGAAGAGGTCTTCGCCACGCAGTCCATGCAGCGCTGCAAGCTCGTTCAGGGCGTCGGTTTGCATCGGTTGCCGCATGTACTTGCCGCCTTCCCAAAGCCTAAAGAGAGGGCGCAGTGCCATTCTTCTTGCCGTTGCCGGGTCTTCGCCGCAGTAGTTGTCAAAGTCGCTTTCGGACCAGCCTGAACCGGCGTAATCAAGCTCTTCTTTGGTTTCGCTTTGGAGGCCGTCTGACAAAGATGTAATGCCTACATGTTCCGGACCACCAGTGAAACTCCGCAACAGCATTTTGGGTCATCGGGGATGACGTGGTCATTTGAGAGGCTGCAAATTGGGAGCTGAACCAATCTCTGCTCGAGAACTTGAGTTGGAATGACAGAATGGAAGTTTGGTCAAATTTATTCCTCGCACATTTGGCCTTGCTTTGACAGCAGAAACATGCTCTGGCATTGTAGCCAATGCACCGAGCAAGACATAAAAACCCTTTCCAGACTGTTTGGAATCCAACCTGGTAGCCACCGCAGACGAGCAGGCTGCCCGGCGCGTAGAGGAAGTCATGTCGTGGCCATACTTTCCCCACCCATCATGGGCGGAGTCCGTCTCTGGAAGCTGCGATGCGCACATAGTTCTTGTTGGTGATAGTGGCACGCGATGGGGGACTCGCTGGATGTGTTGAAGGTGGTGGTTTTCCGCCTCTTGAGGTCTGCGAAGAGAGAGGCACAAAGTTCCTGTCACCTAGGCAAGGACAATGCTGGTCATGCGCACCACCCGACAAGTGTCTCATCTTGTCCATCTCGCTGGCAGCAACCTGGACGCGAGAAATTAGCAAACATTCAGCAGCCAAAGACATCAGTTGAATCGCGAACCTCAGTCGCAGATCACGACAGCCCTCTGGCGGAAGCTGAGTAGAGCTTGACAGGTCTCAGAACGAACAACATCCATCCCGAGAACGTAGACCCTGCTAGCCTTCTGAACCCAACGGTGGATCCGACCGATAGCTTGCTCAGCAGTTTTGATGGTAAATAGGTCGCCTAGCTTGATTAGACAACTCGCGAAGTCCTGGAGGCCGTCCATGCCCGTAGACATCAACGTACACGTGGAGACGATAACAACGTTCACGGGTTTCGCCTTACTCAAGGTCGCCTTCTTGGCCTCGTCCCGGATATAAACCTGCTCGGCCATCGATATATCCGAGGTGATTTCGAAGACCCTGCATTGCTTCTTGGCATTCAAGCCAGCCCTCTCGAGCCAACACTTGGCGATCATGGCGTTTTAGGATGCTCGGTGAGCACCAGGCTGTGCAGCCTCTCATCCTGCCCTGTTACTCCAACGTTTAGAAGGAGCGCGCAGTGAACTTGACAGAGTGAAGGTTCTTGAAGATTGGACGCTTGAGGTCCCTATCGAAAACTCTTGCAACGGTCCTGCGTATTGGCAACTCGATGGAAACGCTGTGAGTAAGACCCCTTTGAAGTGGGCAACTTTGCTCTGCATTGCGTGCACACAATGTGTAAGTCAAGGATGTCACCTCGAACGCAATCCTTACTCATGATCGCTTCGGCCATGTGTTTTAGCTGGAATACCCCAAGGAACACGGGCATACTAGGAGTTTATACAGCCAACCAGGTCTTGGGTGCAGTTTGATTCTCTTGCCTCGCATCAATATGATTGGCGTCTGCATCAAAGTGGAATCTTATATGCAAATTGGAGGCTTAGGGATGTTCTGCAGTCAGGACAGTATTATGCTGCAATTCGTTACCGGTCAGTCATGGCGAATCTCAGGCTGCTCTGCAATAGGCAGCAAGTTATTGATGAACGAGCTTCGAAACCTGTTCAGGACGAGAACAAGTTTGGGACTCTTCGATAACCCCTTAGACCCGGACATAGCGTCGGAGGACAAAGACTCGACGCGACCTGGAGAAAGCCGTGTCAGACTCCGCCTTCGATTGATCCCCAGACGAGGAATCGAGGACGCGTTATATGATCTCCAATGCCATTCATGACGAGACAGAGCTATGGGCTCTTCTGTAGCCTTCAGGCCCTGTCACCGCGTCAGAGGACGAAGAATCGGCACTACCTGGAGAAAGCTGTGTCTGCCCTGCATGTGACTGATCTTGAGGAGTAGAGTCGAGAATGAGTTATGGGCTCGTCAAAACTCCTTAGGCTGGGACTGTTGCAGATGCTTTGCAGCAGGTAAAGCCGAGGACGGAAGGGTCATCAGTCTCTCGGTAGCTGCTGCGCAGACCTCCCAATCAATCCCCTTCGTGTCGTAGTGCGGAGAATGACGTACAACAGCATACTGGCAACTTGGTAAAACGTCTAGTGTCCGATACAGCTAAAAGCTGTCGGCGCTGAGAGTTGTCGTCCCTTGAGACTTTGGCAGTCGCCACATGCAGGCTGAGGTTAGTGCGTCCCCTAAGATATCCTGCCCAAGCCTGCAGGCGAAGCGAACCCAGAGGGAAGAGGTAAGCCTGGCGCCGATCGCCTCGAGGTTGGCCTTATCCGTGTGGATGACAAAGTCGACCATTGTGTTGTCGGCCATCGCCGCATCCACACCGGGCACACTTGGGGCCATGGAGAGGAAGACGCAGAGCCCGATGTGCTCCTTGCAGAGCAGCATCGTCCTCTCGCCCTAGCGACGCCACCGGTCAAAGCCTGCCGCCGAGAGGCCTGTCATCTCAGCAAGCGTCTTCTTCTGCGTCGCGGTTAGGCGTAATGACGCCAGCCCTTAGTTTGCTTGCGCTTCTTGGTGGAGGTAGACCTGACCGACGAAGGCCAGTCCGTCGTATGAACGTGACGGCACAATGTATGTCAGAGATTGGTGTTTTTGTCGATTCCGTCGCCGGTGCCAGCTTTCTGTGAAGTACGATGCTCCACAGGTTGTGCTCTTTTGTAGCCTCCTTTGCCGTCTGGAGTGCAGTAGTCGATGCTAGCCTCGCCGTGTCTGGGCAGCCCGGGTAGCTCTCAGGTAGTGATTTGAGCCTTTGTCATTGGAGTGTAGGTTGCGGTTCAGAGTGGTGGCTGCAAGTCGTGGTTGTTTGTGTTTTCTTCTTCCTGTCGAGTTTGTCGTGTCGGCCAGCAAACCAGGACATCTGATAGCTCTTGAGAATTTCCCCGATTACTATACGGTGGTTTCTTCTGCCGGAGGCTGGCTGTGCAAAGATGGACTACATTCTGTCAAGTCGCTGGAAAGAGACGAGGGCCAAAAGAACCCCTGATGGGCCTGAATGGTTTGCGCCATGGTTTTCCTTCCGTCCTGTGCAGTGGTCGCTTTTGTCGAATACTGGCTGCGCAGATGGAGATGGGGGCCACATGAAGTAGATGACTGACGACTCGAGGTCGGTTAGCCATGTCAGAGCAACACCGAACAGGAACTGGTTGCAAGCATGGGAACTGACTGCTTAGTCCAGGCGCCTCGCCGTGGATCTCATGGCACTTGTTCTCCCCGGTCTTCGTTTCGACAGGGTCGCGGGCAGAAGCGGGTTCAGTGTTCACACGAACCAGGAGGGCGTACATGTCCTTGGCCGTAGTAACAGATTCCTCCTCTGCTGGAATTGTTCTTCGTCTGGAGCCGCCTCAGCCGGCGGCGGACGGAAGAAAATAGAGCAGAAAAGTAACTTGGCGCCGCGTGAGGCTGGAGCCAGGCTCAGGGCTAGGCCTGGGCCTGGCTGTTGAAGTTGGGCTGACTTAGGAAAGTCAGGTTGGGAGGAGTGGGAATTGAGATTCTATATAGTCCAAGGTCTACAACTACAAATGAAGGGCGAGCCCTCTTGGTCCTCTTGCGAAACGGCAAAATTGCCGGGCTTCGTTGCGGACATGATGTACAGGCTACTTGCTCGATGCTCGATGCGGCAGAGGTTTGCGGGCGGAACAGATTGCGACAAGCCGACGGCCCGGCTTGGAAACGGGGCAATTGCCATGCGTTTATGGCAGGACCCTGTCGCTGAAATGCGTGCTGTTTGTGAGACGTGGAATCCATAGTGTTGACACAATCTGCTGCAGCTCCCGGGTGATGGTGATGGTGATGGTGATGGTGCAAGGAGGCTAACCTACTCACCGCCGCTGCACCTGGGAGCGTGCATGAGGCGATGTCGCTGTTGTGTGACGCGCATGGAGATCAAGTCAGCCGAGCAATGCTGCATGCCATGATATCGTCGTGCAAATGGCGGGAGCTTGCGCAGATGGTGCATCACAGAGGCCGGATGCGAACCACGCTGCGCGTCACTCTGTTTTGCTTTGTTTTGTTTTGCGAGACACATTGTATAATCCAGCACCGCATCGCCGTCACGTTGCTCAAGGGCAGAAGCAGTAAGTATACGTAGTACCTTATTGGGCTGTAACGATTGATGCTTACAAATGGGTCGCGGAGTATCTGTACAGTACAGGACAAGGTACCTACAGACTAAAACCGTAGAGGTAAGGTACCTACCTACCCCCAATAGAGAGACAACTGGCGGTTGATTTCAAAGAAGCTCCCGATTCACATGCGAGGGGCCGCTATCACGTCATCCGCGGCTGGCAGGCGCAGGCCTAGAGGCTGGCCTCTGCGCTCCAATCAGAAGGCCCGGCTCGTCTCAGCTCAGGGTTTCCCTTCCTTTCCCTTCTGACATTTTCGCATTTTCGCATTGCCGCAGCCCGTCGCCGCCCTGTGCCGCTGTGTAGCTGATAGCTTGTACCTGCCCGCCCGCCATAAGCCGCGCCTCCCCCCACCACGTAGTACTCGTTACATCATGAATGTACAATCCCTACCTCTACCTCTACCTCAGCAGAGCTTCCATTTCGTTTTCTCTCTTCTTCCTTTTCCCTCAGACAACCTACTCTTCTCTGCAAATCGTCGGTCACCTACATCGCTTACTCCGCAAACGTCAAAAGTCATCTAGATCAACACTTTATTTTCTAGAGCATCACTTACGAAAAAAACGCCATCATGCCTGTCCACAACATCGAGACGTACGTGCCGCCGTGCTTTGCTGCCCCTCTATGTGCCCCTCCCTCTATTTTCGCGAGGCTTCCGCGCCCTGCAAGCTCCCTCCCACTCCCTTCCCTCCAGCCGTCCGCCTGTGCCTATCCTGTCGCATCCTGTCTGTGTCGCTAACGCGTTTTCGTCCCCCCACAGTATCGACGACTTCAAGAAGGTCCTTTCGGACAACGAGACCGTCATCATCGACTGGTTCGCTACTTGGTGCGGCCCTTGCAAGGCTATTGCCCCTGTCATCGCCAAGTGAGTTGTAACTTTTCCTGCATGCATGCTTCCGCTTCTTGCTGACGCGCCAACCTCTCTATCTAGGCAATCCAACGAGGAACAGTTCAAGGACATCTACTTCGGCAAGGTCGACGTCGACGTCCTCGGCGAGCTCAGCGCCGAGTACGGCATCCGCGCCATGCCCACGCTCCAGTTGTTCAAGAAGGGTGAGAAGGTCGAGGAGCTTGTCGGTCCCAACCCCAACACCCTCAACAACTTTCTCGCCAAGGGCCTGTGAGCGGATGTATCTGCTCCCATACCTTCAGTTTTTTGATGTACCTTACGAATAGTTCCTGCGCGTTAGCCATACAAACGCTACAATACCAATTCGATTGAGCGACCCCGTCGCCGTACTACCTTACTCTACTCTCCCCTCGTATGGCTTTGACTTATGTGCCGTCCCACTTCTTACTCTCAGGCTGCTTGCTCTAGGCGGCTGCCCTTTGTTTCCACCTTGACGCTTCCGCGAGCAATTTCTTCCTCGAGCGCTTCCAACCGACTAGGTCTGGCGTGCTTTCTCCATGCCGGCATCCCCGAATCGAACACGTCGTCCATCTCTTCCAGAGTGTAGCCCTTTGTTTCATACGCGGTGAAGAACATGTGGAAGAAGGCGAACCCATTGACTTGCGACACGTCAGTCCCAGATAACTCAAGAAAAACGTCCTGAGAAACTTACGAGCTCCAAAGATGTAGTACATCTTGTAGCTAGAGCGCACAGCTGTCAGTTATATTGATCGACACACCCCCAGAACGAGGAACAGCATTACTTAATCTTCCACACTGTTTGCGCCGCGTTAGCCATTGAAGTGAATCCTCTTGCTTGAAACAACCCGAGATACTCACGGAGCGGCGGCACGGCAAATGCCAGCGCCATGTTACACAACCAATTGGTTGCCGTGCTCAGTGAGACGGCTTTGGTCCGGATCTTGCCGGGATAGATCTCCGCTGCATACAGCCACGGTGTAGGTCCCCATGTCGCCGAAAAGGTAGAAACGAACAGATACGAACAAGCAACGATGGCCATGGAGACTGCACGGTTGTCTTTGACGAGCCAGGTGATGTCGCGGTTGCTTGCGTTACGGGTCTCGTCCGTATTCGCCTGGCCGTAACGTTGCTGCAAGGCGCCTGGATGCACAATTATGGTCAGTTTGCCACGTACGCGAGGGGCTAAAGAAGTACCAAGAACAAGCAACCGCCGAGCAAGATATGGTTTCGGTCTCCACAGGGAGGCCTCTTGGATAGACGCACCTGAGATCAGTAACCAAGTCATCATTAGGAACGATCCGACAATGAGCGACGGGCGTCGTCCCCACTTGTCTAAGAAGAGGATCGCCGGCAACGTGAGCACGACGTTGATGATGTACTGGATGGAAGCAGTGAGCAATGGAGAGGCAATCTGTGCCCCTTCCATAATGTACACGATGTAGTCTGCGCTCCATTTAGCCCTATGCTTGCTTCGACGACAGTGGTTCATCTGGAGCATTTACACATCATGATGTTCATCCCACACAGCTGACTCCATGCTTGGATGCTCATGCCAAGCACCAGACGCTTTACCATCTTCCGCCTCGTCAGCAGCGCCCACCAACTGTCACCGTCTCGGCGCTCCGCCCGCAGGGCGTGCTCGATCTCGCGATACTGGGCCAGCACCTTAGGATGACCGAGGTCGCCGCCGCCGTGCAGTCGGGCCAGCACTTCTAGGGCCTCGTCCCAGCGATCCTGAGCGGCCAGCCAGCGCGGGCTGTGCGGGAAGAAGAAGATTGCGCCGAGGAGTACGGCGGTTGGGATCATCTGCACGCCCCAGGGGATGCGGAAGGCGGCCGTGGGCTGGAGGGGATTCGAGGGCCCGTCGCCGGTGGTTTGGGCGGCGGCGTACTGGATGAAGAATTGGATGAGTATGCCCCAGGTGATGGCCCATTGTTGAAGGCTTGATCGTCAGCATTGGACATTCTCTTAGAACCTGGGATCTTTACCTGACAACTCTTCCACGAATCTCTTTCGGGGCAATTTCCGCCTGTACCGGTCATCAGTTCACCTCCAATTCTATCGTAACCATACATTCAGCAGAAGGATTTTCCATGACCAACCTGATATACTGGCACGATCGAGCTCGTAATGCCTACACAAAGACCAGCTACCACCCTGCCCACGCAGAGCATCGGGACCCCCTGCGCCGCGCACTGCAACACGCTCCCTACGATCCACAACCCACAGCCGACCTGCAGCGCCGTCTTGCGTGACAGTCGGTCCGCGAGGCCCGATGAAACGAGAGACCCGAAGAGCGAGCCCGCTGGCATGGCGGCCGTGATGCCGCCCTGCGCGGTGGGGCTGGGATTGTCGAAGAAGCGCCGGTAGGCCTGCGTCGCGAGGACGCCCGACATGGAGGAAATGTCGAAGCCGAAGAGGGCGCCGCCTGCGGGGGGTGTGAGTTTAGGGTTTCGTCAAGTTTTGTCCACGGGACCAGAAGGATCTGTGATGAGACGAACCGAGGGAAGCGAGGGCGCAGATCAGATAGACGTTGGTCATTTGATACATGGCGATCGTGAAACCACCGCTTCGCGCGGGTACAGATGGTGAGATTGCGGGTTTCACGTATACAAGTCGATTACAGAGGAAACGATTCCTCCAGCATCATTTTTGGCTCGTGTTGGGATTAGTAAAGATCATTGAGACCAAGTGTTTATACATGATGCAGACGATAGCTCATCCGGAAACTTCCACCATACATATAAATGATTCACTGGCTCTTCCCCGCTACTCATTGACGAATAGGCGCTGTGATTCAGTGCAGGCAGCTTGGCCATGTGTGATCAGAGGACGAAGTCTTGGTTAGACCTCAACTATCGAGAGAGTAGACCCCTTTCCCTTTGAACAGAGCTCCATGGTGGGATAGCCTATCTGGAGGAAACTTTCCCTCTCCGTTGCCCCGCGAGATGCGAGTGCGAACAGTGAGAGAAAAAGGGGAGTTGGACGTGCAATGAAGCACGCCCAAGTCGGCCCCAGCTGATGAGACGTCGAATTCCTCAAAAGTAGGGTCGATGGCGAGGCCAAAGGTGATCGATTCAGAACTGCTTTGCAGTTTTTGTCATCGTTTGTTCAAGATTCTGCCTGCGCGTCAGTGGTAGCAAACACCGCATGTCACTGCATCCGTTAGTCAAAAGTCAAGAGTAGAAGATCGGCCAATGTTGTGTCGCATTTCCAGCCACTGGGCCGGCCTGTTGTTGCCTTGGGGAGAAGCGCTTCCCCGCTAAGGCTTCTCCGTAGAAGAGTCTCGCAGTCATGCCTCCGACACCGATACAGGGCCGGATCATCACGACCCTATGGTACATTCCCCAATTGATACAAAAATGCCGCCTGGATGCTTCCGATGCACCTGTCGTTAAAAAAAAAGAAAAGGAAAGATAATGATCCCGTGTCCTCCTAGCAATTCCTAAGCCAAGATACTAAAAACAAGCGCCGTCGTGATGTCGTCATGAACAGCCGTAGTCTCGGCCTATACAGCTGGAAAAACAAGATTTAGTCGCAAGGACCAATAGTCTTCTCATGGACGTGTTTCAGATAGTTTCGCTGCAACCGGAAGGAAGAGTAGTCTCCAGCCAGGATAATGTCCAGAATGCCGCCCTGATCGCGGGCCTCGGCAACATCCTTCATGCGGTCGCGCAGCCGGTCGTAGGCTTCAGAGAAGCGGCTCACGACCGCCGCGATATTGGAGGAACCACCAGAAATATCGTTCGATGGGTTGTTCGGATCAATGATGGAGAGGCGGTTCTGATTCTTGTATGCAAAACCTGTGACTTCGCTCTATTATGCTGTAAGCAGGGCACGGACGAAATGGACGAAACAAATGGTGACGACTGACCTTGCGCATGTATCCAACTGGTCTCGTGAGAGAGATCGCTGTCGTCACGTAATCAAAATTGTGACCGTAAAGATCGAAAAACTCCAACAGCATCTCGCCAAGATGGTGTTCTGGTATGAGGCTCCGGCTTTGAACCTGGGGCATGAGCTGTAGCATGCTGACGACCAGGCAAATAACCGAGAAGCCACCAATGCCGCCAGTCACCGGTTCATTGAGGCCGCGCATCATCAGGAAGTGCTTGATGACGGTGACGAGGATGGGCATCGCCGGGTACTGCTCCTTCCACTGAAGGAATTTGTTGATGGCATCCACGCCGCCCAGGTTCTCAAACGACACGTCGACCTTGAGGCCGGTGAGCTTGTCGACAAACTTGACGAGCGGTACTCGAGCATGGGCAATCACTTGAATCGTCGGCTGGTCGGCTACCCGCTGCGCCACTAAAAACTTGGAGAACTTATACAGCCAACTACGCGCGCTCAGGTACGTCGGAGGTCCGCCGCGCATGAAACTGGCGGACGTGACCACGAGATCCATATCGGCGGTTGGGAGGTATAGCCCGGACATGAAGGAGCCAAACGGATGGACTTGGGCGCTAGCAAAGTTCCTTCCGTCGCGTTTCATGGCCCTCCTAAGGTTCTCGACGAGGTTGTCTCGGATGCGCTGCTCGAACTTGCGCGGGCGCACGTACTCGTAGAAGTCCATGACTTCTTTGTGCAACCTGTACCATGTCAGATCGAATGCGCTCATGTTTGGGCAAACGGAAAACCTTACCGGAACGCCATGTTAGATGTTGCAGAATGATCGATCGCAGCCCACGGACACGGCTCCTCGTCGTCCTTCTCTTTCCAGTTGGGCAGGACATGGCCCTTGCTGGGCTTCATGGTGAGCTTTTTGAGCTCGCCATAGTCGGGTGGCTTTATTTCGTCGTCTGCCGTACGCTTGCGGGATCCTAGAGGACCAGACGTGTCTCTTCGCTCTGCAGCCGGACCCGTGGGCGGCGGCGGCGGCGGCGGTAAATCTCGTGGAGGAGGCGGGAGTTGCGCGCCTGTTTGCGATGCTCTGCCGTTGACCGGAGGAGGCGGCGGTGGGGGTGGAACTATTTGGACGTCGTCTCCATCTTCTTCTTCGTCTTCTTCCTCCTCTTCTTCATCATCTTCAGACGAGTCGAAAGAAATGAAGTTCTCGGCCTTCGTAGTAGCAGCAGGCTTGGCAGCGCTCTCTTCCACTCTAGCTTTCCGGATAAGCTTGACCATGTCCTTCTTCTTACGGTCCCCAGCGTCGGGACACGGCAGCGCAGTATAAGGATCCGGATTTGACCATTTGGGAGCAGCGTCAGCGGACTCGGATGTGACGGCGCTGGTTCGCGTTCGTTTTCGTGAGGGTTCGTCGGTTTCGGAATCATTGGGAGAGGATATCTCCATCTCGAGCTCGTCGTCGTCAGACAGTTCGTCGATGTCGCGGTACTTGGCGATGCCGTCGCCCGCGTTCAACCGCTCTTCGGGGAGATTCTTGGTCGCGCCGGACACCAGCGCGCGCTCGGAGGGATGAGGAGGCGGCTGCCAGCGCCCCCTACCACGACCGCGGCCGCCTCTGTCTCTACGGAAGCCTTGGCGATCGTGAGGTCTAGAGCCGGTGCCTGATTCTCCGACGCCAGCGGGTTTGTCGAAGCGAAAGGTGAAGTCACCTTGGGGTGGGCGGGGTCGGTAGGAATCACATGGCGGGCGGTAATCGTCGTAAGGACGCGCACGATCATCGCCACGCCTCCCGTCGGACGGCCGCCAGCTGTCAGAGTCATGGCGAGGGCCGTCGTAGCGAGGAGGCGGCGGCGGCCTGTCGTAGTCGCGGTCTCTGTCGCCTCCGCCGTAACCGTTGCGCGGGCCGTTACCATTGGTCCGACGAGGCCGTCGCGGCCCAGAGCCAGGTCGAGCCATGATGTATGCTCCTCAAGCGATGAAATTCCAAGGGGAAAACGGCTCGGTGTTTGCGACGTGGTGTCTCGTGAGGTGGAAGTAATTATCGCGTCTTGGGTGCGAGAACGTGTAGAGCTGGAGCAAGATTGTCGCGAAAGAAATAAATTGCAAGCCGCGATAAGACTCGGTTCGAAGGCTAAGCCTAAAGCGCGTTGGGTAGATGCTGGGAGGCCAGTCAGAGTCAACGATGCTTATTACTAAGCATTGGACCAAGGGTTTCGGAGCCTGCAGGAGGCCCACCGTGCTGACTCTCGTTACATGTTCACGTTCGCTGCGCACACACAGAACGTCATTCACAACCAGCATCACCATGTTGAAGGGGCGCAGCATTTGTTTGGAGTCCGATCGACCTTATCATGATTCACATTCTAGGTACCTTTCTCTACCACATGGCACCGTAATCCAAATTTCGCGTTTCTCCACAGCGGCAGTTATCCGAATGAGTGATACTCGAAAAGTGTCATTGAGTTGTGTCGACGCGTTTGGGCCACGCCGTCACCTGGCTGCGGGATCTCGCTGTTCCTTTCGTCCTTTGACCGGCCTTCACGCCTTGGTTCACGCCTTGGTTCTCGCTTTTGCGCCCTCGGGATCAAACGCTGACACCTCGATCTCGACGTTCATCGTCGGGGCTCCAAGCTTCTTGACACCAATCTCTGTCCAGATTGGGGCGTGGTCGGGCATGTACTTCTCAAAGTTCTTCTTCATGATGGCCGTGACTTCATCTGTGAGATCCGTGTGGTACGAGTTGACCCGGAACACCTGCGTCCAGCCCTTGCCGCCTGCGTCTTTCAGCGCCGTCTCCACGTTGCGGAAGGCCTGGGCAATCTCCTCCTCAATGTCCTCTGGAAATGCGACGTCTGTCGTGCTAGGAAGCCACCCGCCTATAGACTGTGAGATGGTGACGGGGCGAGCTGGTGAGTTGGACAAGGCATACCTTGGCCTGAGCACTCGATGCGATCACCTACTCGCACTGCTTGCATGTGTCCTGTGACTCCACGCAGGACCTTTCCAACACCTTCGTAGGCAAAGTACTCGAGGGTCGACATGATGATACCGTGTAATTGAACCGGTGATTTGTATCGTGTAGTTGATGAGGTCTTGGTGATTTACTTCAAGGCTGTGTAGTGCAGAGAATGGTTCTTAATCGCATCCATCGTCGCCCTTTTATACATCTCGAATGGGCTTACCTGTCGATTCATATCGTAGCCAAAGTCGCTCTCGCAGCGTTGTTGATGCTTGGCAACATCAAATGATAGACCGGCTCGTACTCACATCATCTTGGTGCTTGGTAAGGTGGATCCCTGACCGGACCAACTAACCCGCCATTTTGGCTGGATTACTGAACACAATTCTTTGGGCGGCCCTGCATCAGCGAACAGCGTATGGCTCGAATCAAGCGCGCAGAGACCCACAAAGGTTGCCAAGACGGTCCAATGTCAGCCCTACCCTGCCTTATTGTGGTACCAGAGTCGAGCAATGCTGCATAATGGGTAGTTCCTTCTGGAGATTTGTGCCGCTACTCATGGACGCCCGCTTAATTCCGAAGTCTTGCGACCAGGCGTCGAGCATCCATGTCAGACCGCGCATCATCAGCCCCAAAATGGTCGAGCCATTTCGCCACGAGGAGTCGATCTGTGGCTCTTGGCACGCAGCTTCAGTACATATCATGCAAATATCCCACCTTTGCCTATGGAGTATTTCTAATCTGCACATCATAGCCTTGGTCATGTGCTACATAGAGCTGCTGGTGATGTACCTGAGGTATGCTAATTGGGAGAGCAGGCCTAGTTGTTCAAATGATACAAGTCACTTACTAGTAAGCTACGTAGTTGAAAATGTTATGTGATGCAGCGCCGGCGCATAGCCAAATGAGAATGATTGACTATGCTAATCATGCGTCACTATTCTCCGCTTCCCCCGTCCTCTCTTTCTCCTTCGTTGAAAAAGCTGGGCAGGAGTCATAGCTTTCGCGCTCATGTCCTATATCCCATTAGTTTCGCATGGCTTCAACTTCGAGAGATCAACTGCTTCCCTTCTTCACTGTACAACAGCAGATTGCATTGCGCCATGACGGAACCACCTCATACTCTTACTGCAACTCGGCGCTAGAGCTTCTCAAAAACAACATCCTGGCGGTTGAAAAATACGCGCGAGCTTTGCTGGGTCGCATCAACGAGCGGGATCGCATCGTCAAGGCATGGGCATACCTTGGTAGGCTACTGTCCACTACTGTCTGTGACTCTCTATTCGGCTTCATAACTTACTAATTATGCTCAAAATTCTACATCCATCCTTGACCAAGCCCGGGCTCTAGACAGCGTCGCGGTCGAACAGAGAGGGCCGCTGCACGGATTAGCTATTGGTGTCAAGGATGTCATCAACACGAAAGGTTCGTATCGGCACTTCTACGTCTTGGCGCAAGTAGGATTCATGAGTTTCAGATATGCCCGCGCAGTACGGATCTCCTCTTTATAGGGGGGAGCAATCGGGCATTGACTCTTCTACTGTCGGTATTTTAAGAGCCGCTGGTGCCCGTATCTTCGGTTTGTCTTCCCTTGCCCGTTGGGTTTATTTTTGGAGTTTGTTTCAACCTAACTATGCCCACTGGCAAGACAACAGCGGCCGAGTATACGGTGGCAAAATTCGGGTCCTCAGACCGTCAACCCTCGCGTTGTACCCCGGGCGGCTCATCGTGTGGTTCTGCAGCAGCTGTAGCCGATTTTCAAGTTCCCATCAGCCTGGGAGCGCAGACTGGTAGCAATTTTGAAACCATCTTTCTGAGCAAAACGCCTCAGTTACCCCAGAACACCTGTGTGACGCAAGATCTATAACATCGCTTACTCCCACAACAGGCCGCGTCAGTCGTCGCAAATTAGCCAGGACCGGGTCAAGGATGTGCATAGCCACGGAGCTGAAACAGCTTGTTTTACTGGGCGCCGGATTGTCCCAAGTGGATGGCAAGTGCTTACCACGAGAATCTGTTGTGAAGGCTGAGCGCTGACGAATGAGGGCTCGCGAAGGGCGCAGCAATGGCACTAATTAATATGGCTGCCTATCTTGGGTTTAGCACTATTATCGAGTGCCGAACCTCAAATTCAACGTCCTTCCTTCATCAGCCCTCTTCTGCGAAACATTGCGATGCTCTTCGACGGGGGCAGTGCGCTACCGAGCCGTGACAGTACCACGAAGCAACTGTAATAGTATAACCTGCAAAGCCTTGGGCTTCGGTTCATAGTCTGATAGTCTCACGCATTGTCAACTAGCAACCACTACTTCACACTCCTCCCACCTCACCCACCTGACACGACCTGAAAAACGATAGCCGTCTTCTAGAGTCTTACAGAAGCGATCAATATGGATGGAAGTGCAGACGCTGCAGCGAAGCGGGCTGCTGACTTCAGCAACAGCTTCTTTGGCATGCCAGGCTACGCTGATGACAGTATATTCTTTGTCTTACGATACTATTTGAAGGCTGAGGTATGGTTCAGTTCCTCATTTTCTTTCGTGCCTTCAACTCAATTGCACTACTCTATCCGGCTCTAACGCATTCGTATCAGACTACGATGAGCAAGGCTGAATACACTGGTTTCACGGCGTCTTTGCACGAATATCACGAGGCCGCGAAGGCTTCGCAGAAGACAGCAAATGAAGGTGGCGCGGCACCGGAGTGCATGGCGGCAAGCAGGCAAAAGGTCAAAGACGCAAGGGAGAAAACAATCACCTACCTCAAGGACTATCCCGAACTGGAACGCGATTTTGACCAATTCGATACTGCGTCTAGAGCAGCCTTCAAAGCGGTCAACTCGTCTTAGCGAGCCAAGCCGATGTCAGCAAGTTGCACCACTCAGTTACAGGATTATTTGCTCGAGTTGAATGGCTTGTTCGGCAAAATGAAACTACACCAGGCTAGATTTTAATGGAATGAAGATACATTTTCCTCTACAATCCTATCCGGGCCTCAACTAGTTAACCGCTTTTTGAGCATCCCAGGCCCGGGCGCATGAACGCGTGCTAGCACCCCGAAGCAGCAATGTCCGCTCTGCATAGCCCGCGATGGAGACTTCGTCTCTAGGCACCGCAACAAATCCCAACACTTCAAGCGGCTGACAAACGCCCAAGCGCAACACCTCTCCGCCGACGTTCTGCTCCAAAACTCGTGCTCCTCCCAGTTCGTCTCAATGTAGTAGTTTTCCTGGTCGGAAAACACTTTCCGGTTAGGCCATTCATTTGAATGCAGCAAGTCAGAGGAGTACATGGCCCGGTCGACGAGCCATAAGCAATGTCCGAACGACTCCCCTCTCGCCCAGGCAGAAAAAACACGAACAGCGACCCCTAGCGCGGTAGGTTCTGTCAATGCCTCTTTCAGTTTTGAGAACGGCACCAGCCTCCAAGCAGGATCATACTCAAGCGCGATGTTTCCCACAACTCCTGGGAGGCGATACATCGGACTTCGACGGAGCAGCCGGACCCAATTGTCACTTTCATTAGTAAATGAGTTCTTGTCGTCAAAGTTCAAAACAATCATGTCGCGAGCAGAGTGCACCCGGAAAAAGGCTGTTTCGTTCCCGTGCTGTATTTGGATCAGGCGCAACTTAGCCTGTAAGTACCTGTTCTGCCTACTCACAGCCTTCAAGAACACGTATCTAGACTCCAAGCAGGCAGTTTCGAGCCCGGCATCCCATGCGCACATGGAGCGGTTTCCCTCAAACCATTCCTGCCCTGGATGGTTCCAGACCTTGTATAGACGACTTTCATGCGGTGTATAACTGCACTGTCCGACTCCAAGGATCTTGTTGAGGTGATATGACGTCGGAGAAGCAGGCAAGCCGAGACGGAATAATTGTTCCCTGTATTCACTGCACTCCCGTGCTGCGGCGATGTCCGCCGGGCTGCATTCGGCTACACTGAGGTAATGAAGGCCTCGGTATGTGCGGGGATGGAGGGCGAGTTCCCAGATATCGAGGCGCAGTTCCGGAGGCAGATCTCCGAAGCGAGTGAACATTTTTGCCGACCAGTCCAGAGGTTTTTTCTGTTTTCAAAGTCGATCCCTTGAAAACACAAAGACGGCCTTCTTGTTTACCACAGAGCTCTCGAAGAGTGATCTGTTCTCTGTCTTGTCACAAGCATGCCCTCCGCCAGGGGCTTCGGAGGTCAAGAATCGTATTGGGGAAAAGACCTATGAAGCATGCTTAAATAAAAAGACAAAAAACGGACACGGCGAATTTGCTTATGTGGCCTGTTCTGTTTTCAAAACCCTGCAGGTTAGGTTTTGTGTGAGTTCACTGACTTTGTGTTGAAAGTTCATCAACGCATCTTCGAAGAGATGATTTAAAAAAATGCAGAATGCCGAAAAGGGTAAAATTTGACGAACCCGAAGTGGCATTTGTCAAATTGAGCAGAGCCTCCTGGTATAAGAAACGTGATCAATATTTTGTATGGTGCTAGCAACACATCAAACAAGAAACGATCTGTTTGATTGTCACCCAATAGTCAATGTATATTAGATCAAGCATAGTTTGTTCCTCGCATTTTCTACTGCCCTCGCATATCTGCAAGTTTGGTCTTTGAGTATTATTTGCATTGCTCACGCCGTTGCAGTGTCCTATTTTTCACTAGCCTTGAGATTCCCTCTCTGTCCTGAGATAAGCCAGAACTATCCCTTGCTAACTCTTGTTCCATGACCAGTATGCCCAATCAAGCTGTTGTTTCAAGTAGAGCAAGAGAAACACAGCCGTGACCAGAGTTGCAAGAATTTTGATCCATTGTACTAGACCTCGTGTGACGTGTCTTTTGGCGAATGCTTCAATCTGCTGACCATCATTGATACGAGGAAACGGTATGTCTTCTGGAACAGGTAGCTCGAGGGCCTGACAGAGCGGATCCCAGCCATCCTTGACATCGAAAAATACGAGTCGATCTCTCGGCACGTTTTCTGCTAGCCACGCCATGTGCCGATGCCAACTTTTCGTTGTCACTGGCTCTGTCTCGCCATATAAAGCATACCATTGTGGTCGCAGCATGTCGATGTAGTCGACGAAGAATCGTAACGAAGGTAATGGGAACAGGACGAAGCGTAGGAACCATTGCGTACTTGCATTTCCAACATTTTGCATACTTTTCTCCCATGCTTCGGGATCGCGTACAGTGCAGATGACCTTCGCATCCGGATACAGGGCGCAGAGCTCTGGAATGAGACTACATCCCGGTGAGTCGGTGATGACAATAAACCCATCTAGCCGACTTTTGAGGAGGTCCAAGTTCTCTTTGTGGTTCCTGTCATTTGTGGGAGGCCACTGGGAAAGCAGTTTGATCCAAGTCTTGACCTCGGCTTCAGGCCCCAGCGTCACCTGGGTGCCCCCATGGTAAACAGGGCCATTGAGAAGGATCTCCAGCGCTCGGCTGAACGAGGCTGTTCCTGTCCTTGGAAGGCCAGCGCCGATAACACGTAGCTTACTTCCTTGTTGTGGAGCAGAGTACTGCTGACCCATTGTGTTACTGTGATAAATGTAGTGATAGACGTTCAAGGAGGAGGTGCATGATCATCTTAACAATGTAAAAGCGGCATGTAGCCTACTTAAATATGACTGTCGTTGTTTGAGTAGTGTAGTGCTTATAAGGATGCCAATCATGAATGATCTCACGTAAGCTTTTAGAGGGGCGTTCGTTTGGCGTTTTGGGTCATGTTTTTGCGAGCGTAAATAAAGGGGGTGGGGTAGATTGTGTTCGACGATATCTGGCGGACAGGACTTATCTTGCGGTGTGTAAGCCAAAGCGCTGTGTATTATTTACGACTTATTGGCATTGTTCAGCAGCTAATTGTTATGCGCGCTTGCCCCAATATATTGGTTCTTCCAATCCCTTCCCCACCATTGTCAGTAGAATTCATTTGCGCGCTACTGCTCCTAGAAGTCTTCTTGTACTTGAGGAGACCCCTCGGGGATTGAAGGGTTTCCAAACAGTCGCCATTACTCTTGTAGGCTCCAGAAGCATTCAACAACCAAGCCACGAATTTGCCTGGGCGTTTGCCCAATACGAACTGCGAGATCATCTGAAGGCTTCTAGTGATCAACTCAAAAGGCTAGCAACCATCAACTAGTAGAAGCATCAGCGCTATATTGATCAAACGGCGCAGCGATAACTACCAGGCAATGTAATTCAGAATTAAGACCCTGTCTACCCAGAGGCCACAAAAGATTTGTCAAATCTGTCCACAATTTGATGGGACTTTGACACAATCATCATATCTAATGAAGGTAGACCTATGTTAGGCCAATAGCTCCTTGATCACAGGAACCCTTTCGCCTGGCGGTTGGAGCCTGGCCTGGGCTGAGATGTTACCAACCTTCCAGAATTCCATTGCCTACCAATGAAAGCGAACAACAAAGGACAGCATAGATCAGCCCTGCAAGTGAACAGCCTAATACTTAAAAGTGGAGTTCGTCCAAACCTGAGGGAACCGAGCAGAGTACTCAAGCAACCCGTGACTGATCACAAAGCCCCTCACATACCCAAATGCAAGGTCTTGGCCGCACATACAACGGGTATGATCATCACGTCCCGCATGCTCAATGTAACTGTGATTGATGAACTACCGACGCCGTTCTTACCCCACAAACAGACTGCTGTCATTCGATTCCCCGCTCATATGGATGTATAAAAGACGTGCTTTTGAGACGGGGCTAGCTTTCTTGCAAGAGTCACCAATATACAAAATTCTCCGCCTGTATCTCGCGAGATTAAATTGGTACACATAATGCGGGCATTATTTAGAAATATCTTTTTCTTCGCTTCAACGTTCTTGTTGCTGTCTGCACAATGCCACAGCTCTAACGTTTCCCGTCCGTGGTGGCGGGAGCCTTTTGGCATGTATCAGACAAATCTTCGGGAAATCGATGTCGACATGGACGTTGAAGCTGTCGCCGACACTATCAAAAGTCACGGCTCAACAGCGTGGTTAACAAGCGTCGGTGGTATATTGGCCAATTACCCATCGGATCTTGAGTTCCAGACTATCAACCCGCTGTTGCACCTACGTAACAGCGGCGATCTCATTCAGGACACCATCAACGCAGCACGTTCCCGCAGCATTAGACTCCTCGCTCGCATGGACTTCTCCAAGATCCATCGTCCAATTGCTGAAGCGCATCCGGATTGGCTGTATATCTCTCCGAATGGGACATGGCAGAATCACACCGCGGGACTTGTCTCAGTCTGTCCTTCAGGCGAATGGTACCAGGAACGAATTTTCGATATCCTCGACGAAGTCATGAGACGTTACCCTGTCGATGGTTTCTTCGTCAACTGGGCTGGCTACAACGAGCGTGATTACTTCCGTGTATACCATGGTGTGTGCCATTGCGACAACTGCAAAGAGCGTTGGCGGCAGTATGCCGGAGGTGAAGAATTGCCAGATGGACCATGGAGCGACAATTACGCGGAATGGAAGATCTTCAGTGACGGAATCATCAATGAATGGACTGGCCGTGTTCGGGAATTCATCGCCGATCGATTACCGGAAGCAGGTCTAATTCTCGGTTCAGCAGCCGATATCATGTTCCATGAGTCCAATAACGCTATTGATCGTGAGATATGGCATCATGCAACCATGGAGACTGTGAGTCGATTCAAAGCGCACCGGCCAGATGTTCCGGTTCTAGTCAACTCTGCTTCGTTCCTTGATCATGCCTATCGGATCACTGCAGAAGATGCTCACCAATTCGCACAATATCACCTTCAAGCTATTGCTCGAGGTGCAAATCCCTCAACCTACATCATTGGAATTCCTGGCAAGATCCCATGGCCTGGTATGCAGGCTGCGGCTGAGGTGATGAAATTTCATCGCCAGTGGAAAGATATCTACGTCGATCTAAAGCCGACGGCCAAGACTGCTCTTATTCTACCACAATCATCTCAAAGGAACGCAACGGAATACGCATTGTCACAATCAGAGTATCAAGGGTTGTATAAGTCACTTCAAGAGCTGCATGTTCCGTTCGATATCATTGCGCAACAAAATATTGCAGAAATAGGATCAAGCGGTGGCCTTGAGCGATATGATGTCGTAATATTGCCTGATCTTGGCCTGTTACGTTCAGGCGATGCCGAGACTTTGGATGCCTGGGTCGCCTCTGGGGGTCGCTTGATCGCGACTGGAGAGATAGGAGTTCATTCCAACGATTCACTGCAACTGAAATCGATGCCAGCTAACAGACGAATAAAGTTCTTCAATGAGAGTGAGGATCTCTGGTCGATATATTTTGCACCCGAGCAGAATAGCACCGAGGAGCATTACTACGAAGGCCCGATCATTCCACTGCTTGGCACCTATAGCCTATACCAGTGGAAAGAAAACTCTCGAGGAAGGTATAAGAAGCTTGACTATGCTCCTTTTGCACCTCCAGAATATATCTACGGCAATACTCAAGTAGATGAACGAGGCGTCGGTATCGGCTCTTACTATAACGGCACTGGTGTACTGGCCCCATTCCCAGTTGGTCGCGGCTATCGTGAGATAGGTCTCAGCATATTCCGTGGCTTTTTCCAGCTCATGCTCAATGAAATTGATGCAAAGCGGAATGAAAGACTGCAGTTTGACATTGCGCCACAGGTAGAACTGACGGTGATGTCTAGTAACAAGAATAGTACTGTGGTACACTTTATCAACCTATCTGGCATACGACGTCAGAATTTTGGTCAACATCTTCCAATTCCATCTGGAAGTATACGGATCTCGGGAAATGCAGACGGAGTGACGGCACGTGCTTTGAGAGCTAACCTCACTCTGACTGTAGAGCATGGGAGGATCCAACTACCAGGATTGGATTTGTTCGAGGTTGTCCTTATAGAAGGATTGGAGTAGTCGACAGAAATGACCGGGGACACTGCTTGCTGTTTTGTCGCACAAATTGCAGCTGCGATCTGAGCGATGGCCTAGCAATATATATATATCTACGGCTACCTAAGCTACTTCTTTCACAAATCCAGATGTTCAGTAGCCTCTACAAAATGCACTTCGGTATCGTTGCGGTAACTCTGCATTACCAAAGCAACTTGATAAGCTTGAGCGCCAACGGTTTGGGCAAAAGTCGAAAGTAAGGAATAAAATGCCTGTAGGCTACTTAATTACAGTACGTCAACTCAATCATAAACGTTAATCAATGACTTTTAGTGACTGAAATGTTGTACACATTGCGGCAGCTTATCCCAGAGCATTTCAACTGAAGAGTTGTGGTTTGTGGCAATCCCCTTTCGACCTTGCATACTGCGTGCCGAAATCCTCCCTATTTCTTTATGTTATAAACAGAGCAAATTCACGTACAGACGAATTAACTGTTCACTGAATTTACTGCCTGTACCATGACGTATCCGAAAGGCTGTCTAAAGTATTAATTTCTATGACACATCATTTGGGTTTTCTAAAACATGAGCCTTCATAACATCACTTTCTTTTTCATCAGCGCGTCCAGTGTAGGATGTGATGGATTGGCAATCATCGGCGCTTTCAGGGTCCGTCAGGCTGGTGTCATGCCGTATTGCCTGACTCATCCCGGCTGTCCTAGTCCTCCCTGTACTACTGGCTTCTACGTGAGCCTCGTTGCTTGCCGTTTGACGTGGCTTTTTGCCCCGCAGTCCACGATAGAGGGTCCAGATCGACGGAGCTGCACAACAGATGATACCGGTCATGGCGCCAGCTGCAGATAAGAGGGACAAATAACTCTGAGAATATGAGAAATCCGGGGACACTGCGCCATGCAACGCTCTCATACGTAGGCCCGATACGATTAAAACACTTGATTAGTCTATTAGCATTTTCCCCGTTTAGGTTCAGACTATCAAACTTCGTCGGAAAGTCACATACACGATGCCAACGTCCAGGCATAGGATTATGCCAATACGCTGGGAAATTTGAAGTCGGGCGGCCCTTATCCCCCAAATGGGGATGGCAAGAATCGCTAGGTCTAGGCATAGCCCGATGGACTCGAGTACCACGAAGGATGTGACCTGATCACCACACTTGCCCAGAGCTTCACTGTCCCAATTCGCCGCAAACGGCCGGCAAATTAGAAATACCTGCAATAATGCAGCAAAAGCTAATAAGGCACTCATGACCCCGAGAGTCCAGAACCAACCGACTGGCCAAGGGGAGAACAGCCTTCTCAAGAATAGAGAGGCTGAAACACGAACTAGGCCGTTGACCAAACTCCATAGAGCTTCGGAAACTAGCAAAGACTACTGTAGTTGTGAGCCCCACGGACATCATGTGTATGCGAGGCGGCCGGAGTGTATACCTTCGCCATGCGTTCTAGCTGAGTGCTTGAAACGTCTTGCTGATGCTTGCCCTGTCCCTCATCGACGATTGCCCATGTGGACAATGAGACAAGGGTCGCAGACAGAATAAAAGCTATGATAATTAGGACGTCTACAATTCCAACTCTTCTATGAACGCCGATGGAGATGCCGATAGAGAGCAATGCGAATGCCGTTAACATCCAGCTAGCTATCAAGGTAGCTTTGGCCAGTCTGGTATACTCAGGCATAGTGGCGGTGATTTAGAAACATAAGTGCGGGAAAACTGCTTGGGCTTGAGCAATTCGAATGGCGAAAAGATGGAAGGAATCAATGAATTGATGCCACCACTCCAATACTAGGAAAATCGATAAGATCAGCACATCTGAAGGCGCAGCACTAGGCTCGAGCCGGAAATGGATCCGTCAGAATCGTGGGGGCTCGATGACTGCAACCCACTGCTCAGCCACTACCAAGCCATTGTGACAGTAGCCTCATAGTGGGATCCATTAGGCTACGCATCAAGCTGCATGTTGTTGGATTCGGAGTCTGTTGGAATGGCTGTGCTAAAGACAGTACAACAAAAAGAAAAGAACTAACGAAACTCAGCCCCCCCCCCTCTTCCCCCCACCCCCTGACTCTTCAAATCCTGAGATCAATTCTTCAATTAGGCTGTTTGAAGAAGCTCGGCCATTCTGTAGCATTTTAGGACACTGAGCGAAATCGTCCTGCGACGCAGGTTGGTGAGAGCAGGTTCCTAGACTAGACCTTCGGGCCTGGGTCTTGGAGTGGTGCGTGTTTGAATATTCGAAGGTCGCATAAAATGATGAAATGAATGGATCATTGACCGCATATATTGACCGCATATATTGATCTCATATATTGATCTCATGCTTTTTAGAGGGCTCGGGTCGCCATTTCACGGCCTTAAACGGGAACTTGGCGCAGCAGTGGCAGTGAAACTTAGGCAGCAATCGGGGCGAGACGAACGTGGGCACGACTGCAACCTACTCCACGCAAACTGTGTATCGTCAGAGTCACAACCCATTTTCATCATTTTTTGTGCATCTAACGGGCTTGATTCTTCAATTTAGGCTAATCTGACCCGCCGGTCCATGCTGGCGATGTCTAGCAAGCACCGGAATATCCTACTACAACTCTCCACATATGCACAATAAAAGCTCGCTTTCGCGAGGATCACCAATAAGACTCCACTTTGTCGGTTTATCTCCGTAAAAAAGGATACCAAACCCATGTAGTGATCATGTTGGGTGACAGCCTCGGCGTCTCTATACGAAAATTGCTTCAAGTGAGTTGAGACGGAGAAGCCACGGAGATGCCACATACACCAAACTCGCTTTGGCATCCGCTGAGACAGTGGAAACGAGCCGATCCGCACACACCGAACTGGCTGCAGCAATCCCCTGGGCTGCACACGTAGTTTTCGGGCCCACCGCACAGATTGTTGGCATTGACAATCCCAGTTGGTGTTTCTGTACTAGTGATACTGATAGTGGAAGGGATGTCCGTGGCTGTTGGGGTGCATTTTCGACTTTGCCTGTACCAGTTGACTTCGGGATCACCTAAGCATTCTCCAACGGTGACAGGCCTAAGCCCACTATCTTGAATGAGTTGGATATAGCTTGGCAACAAAATTTCGGCCGTATTCTGTAAGACCTTTCCAAAGTCAGCCTAACACGTGAATAGTGATTCCTCTATATTAACAAACTCACAACATGGGCCAGAGCTATGGTTTTACCAGCGCGGAGCCCTTGATCAAAAATATCAAGGCTAGTCGTGTCTCCGACAGTGCTGTACATATAATCATATGTGTCTAAGTCCGCGTCGATTACATGATATCCAAGAGCCCCGAGAAGTTGCAATGTGCTGTTATCGTATTGGAAGGCCGGTGGTCGCATATACGTAGGATAGGCTCCAATAATATCAATGAGTTCTTCCTCAAGTAGACGCATCGTCTCGATTATTTCTGCGTCATTGAGAGTCAAGAGATCTGAATGGTCGTATGTATGTGACGCTATCTGGTGACCGTTGGCTTTCATACGACGGATAATATCGTGATATTCGTCTATATCGCCCCAAGTGTTTCCGTTGACAAAAAAAGTAGCCTAGCCGAGTTAGCTTCAGCTATTCAGACGATATTCAGCAGTAACGGACTCTAATACCCGCTTCTGCCAGGAGATCCAAAGTTTGGTTGGTGTATACAAAGGGGTCGTCGTCAAAGGTAAGTGCCATAGTCCCGGGGACAAGACAGTGGAAAATAGCTGTGCCTTTTGGAACGCCACGATCTGTAGCTACTGGACTATTTAGAACGGCACTTGCGGGTGCCGAAGTCCTGGATGAAAGACTAGTGCTGTCGAATCTCGGGCTATTGCTACCAGATTTGTTCCGTGGAGTTTGCGGAGAGCAGCACCCACGTGAAGGGCCTGATACCGCAGCAGCGGCTATACCAGCCATGAGCGCGGTAAGGAAGCAAGGCTGGATTATCATGATGCGTATAGAAGTTGGCTTGCAGACAATAAGTGTGGTTTAAAGAGAAGGCATTTTCATACTAACATTGAGATTTTATAGTACTCAGAAAAGAGCTTACCCATTGGTGTTTATAACGGCAGTCATGCTGGCTCGGAGCCAGGACGAGCAACCGGATTTTGCCACGGAACGGAGAGCCCGGTTGCTGGTCAGAATGCCAGCGAGCTTCTTCTAGACAATGTGTGCCACTTCAGCGGTGTCCATCAATTCCTGAATCGGAAGCCAGCCGAGATTGAGGACTTCCATCTACCAATCCAAGAAAACACCCACATGGAGAGCATGCGGGCAGTTCTGCGATTCTCATTTCGCTAGATTGGTCGGGGTTGATGCAACGTTATTCTTGCTGACAAGCTAATGCAATGCTGACCTACTTTAATTAGGGTGCTGACGCCCCATGTGGAGCTTGCTTCGTCCAGGGTGTTCGTCATCGGTGAATCGAACAGACCTAGTTTCAGCGCTTTCACTACGTTGATGTCAAGCTGTGTCAACTTCCTACATTGGCTCGCGGCTACTATTGGAAAGACCGGTCTGTTTGATGATGGACCCGGAGTCTGGCCCATTTACCGGACTTCCTTATCCAACTATCATTGGCTGAATGCTGACTTTGTGCGAATTTGATGACCACACGTTAGCGCCCAAGCCTAAACGTTAACCATGCCAAATCTCCACTCGCAGAGCTGGTGGTCAATGTCCCTGACAAATGGTGGACGCAAGTGCATTGGACAACCTAGAGTAGCGAAGCAACCCGAATTGAAAATTGATATAAAGTAGAAGAGCCAAGCACAGATTGCATCGCATAACTCGCATCTGCACTGGAATCATCTCGAAACCTACTTATCTCAGTATTATACCATCATGTCAACTACCAACGTATTGATCACCGGCGCCAACAGAGGTTTGACTCTCTCATGTACTGCAATCGATTTCCTCAATATTAATGGTGCCTTAGGCCTTGGACGTGCCCTGCTCCAAACCTACCTCGCCAAGCCAAACCACATCGTCGTTGGGGCCGTCCGCGACGTGGCCACTGCCCGCTCCCAGGGCCTTGAAGATCTTCCAGTTGCTTCTGGCTCTAAACTTATCCTGGTGAAGATAGACTCGGCCTCCTTTTCTGATCCTGCCAAAGCCGTTAAAGAGCTCCAATATCAAGGCATTGCCCGGTTGGATATTGTTATTGCGAATGCAGGCATTGCTGGCAAAAACGTGGTTCCTATCGCCGATGGGGATACAGAAGACTTTGTCAACATCCTCGCAGTCAATGTTATCGGGCCTTACGCACTGTTTGCAGCAACAAAACCTCTCCTTGACCAATCGACGCAGGCGAAGTGGGCGTCTATCAGCTCGGGAGCAGCTTCCCTGGCAAATCATGACGCTTTGTTCGCAGCTTTAGGAGGGCGTCCCATGCAGGCTGGATACGGCGCGTCCAAAGCTGCACTGAATCATTTCAGTCTTAACCTCCATTCCGAAAACCCCAAGCTGACAGTGCTGGTGGTTGATCCGGGGTAAGACGCACCCCGTCGATCGAAACGTTCATTGCTCAAGCAGCAAGTGATGGTTGACCAAACGACTTAGATTCCTTGACACGGACATGGGAAAAAGGGGAGCGAAGACCTTCGGCATCGACAAACCGCCACACGAAACAGCAGAGAACGCAAGAGGAATTGTCAAACAGGTGAGAATCATCGAAATAAATTGGGCGAATCGATCAGCACTAACATATCTTCTAAGATTGATGCTGCGACACGGGAAACGCACTCCGGAAAGTTCTTGAACTATAATGGCGAACCCGTCCCATGGTAGAGAAGGAAATCCCTTACATCGAACATTTCTTCAATAGACGTCAATTATACCTTAACTCATACTAAATGTGCGCATTTGTTCTGCATGTATCGGGTCTACTTTAGCGCCGTGAGTCAATGTCAACTTTACACCGACAGGACACTTGTTGTTCACTGTCATTGAAAGGGCAGTGCGACCATGTTTATCCACGACGTTGACATCAACCCCTGCTTCAAGAAGCCAGACGAATGCCTCCACATGAGATTCCTCTAACGCCGCCAGGAGTGGGGTTCGTCCCTCGCTATCACGCTCGTTAATATCGAAGCCAGCTTGCTTGAGAAGCTGCAACGTAGCCACATCATTGCCTCAGGCAGCAGTGTGGATCAAGGGCTCCCTCCTATCATTGGAGAATGTGTGGTTGCGACCACGGACGACGTGGGGTGCTAAGGTTAATGCGTACGATCTTGTAGCCTCGGCAGATTGCAGGTAATAGCTGGTTGGTAAAATCCACGGATCCGCAAGAGTAGGGTTTGGTAAAATCCCACTAGAATACACGGGCGCCATAGGAGCAACGAATGTCGAAAACTCATCATCACACGTCGCATAGGTGGCCGAAAAGCCCAAGCCGGATGCATGATATTGTGACGTAGGGGCTATCATGTCCAGACCCATTATTCCAGCGGATAACGGAAGGTCCGCATCAGTCTGTAAGCTGTGATGCATTGAGCCAGACTGAGATGCGAATTTGTCATCAATAGCCGCTTGTCTCTCTAGGGCTTGCTTCTCTGCAGACAGTCAACGGAAGGTGTTCTTGGACGATTGCAGCATATCGACGCAACCTACGGCGGTGTCTTCTCTGAGCCAGACGATTTTGGGCTCGTCTTCGCTCAGTTCCTAGGAACCCATCCTGTCCCAAGCCGGCGGTTCCCATTTGTGGTTTCGGTCCTTCTGACTAGGGCTGCAGGCTGCAGTGCTGCCGGTTACGTCCAACGATGAGCCAGCACGAAGTGAAAGCGATCGAAAATCTGTGGAGGCGGTATGGCATGAAAGAAGTGTCACCTCACACATTTCCCTCCTGATTTGTCAGAATCCTACGGAGTGTTCCCGAGCCTAGATCTCAATGCGGATTGTGGAGACAACGCGAAACCCGCTCGGCGCTCTTCTGTCAGGCGCTAGCCTCCCATTTAGTTTCTAGTAAGGGATGTCGATGATACGAGAGGATAGACCATGTCTGGCAAGATCCTCGAGATTATGTCGAGGGCATTTCCGTCCTATGAGAGAAGCAATGGGTAGGTACGACAACGACAATCTGATGACCAAAGAGTCCTGGCCACCGATGCTCACAATGCTTACTCTACTCTCATCTTCAAGGGCAGAACGCTTCTTCATGTCAGACCGAAATGAGGTTAGTTCTTGATTGACTTGAACATGCTGGGCAAGACTTCAGATGAGTTTCACATAATGTAGCCTCTTTCAACGAATTGGAAGTCAGCTTGAGCTTCTATAGTAATGCATTCCAGATTGTCTCCTCATAAGAAATCCTTACTAGCCCATCGAAAGCTTGGTATTGACCTCCTATCCCAGCCCATTACGGTGAGTCCTGTTTGAGTCCCACAGACGAATAAAAGCCGATGACAGCCTGGAAAAATAAGGGTCAGTGAAATTACGGTATTATTCATTCTTGAGGAATGGACTGTTCATCTCAAATACAACTTCAAGTGGCGCTCGGAACGGTACTTATTGCAAACTCTCATCCTCATCCCCTTCATCGTGAGAGATTTGTTGTGAAATCTCAGTATTTGAATCCAGAGAAGATCCGCACTCTTGAATCTCAACCACGGCTGTGCTATAGAGCTGAGAAGGTGCAATTTTCAAGCTTGTGCATAATTCTGCAGTCCTCAAGAGCAGGCCAGTTCTTTCCAATACAGAACTATTGGGATCGAGCGGCAGTTGAAGCACCGGGTTTTCTGGGTTAAACTAATCCAAGCCACCTAGTTTGTCGTCTTTCCATGTTATCTGGACATCACCAAAATAGCATACCCAGGTGCCGCCCCTTCCTAATTCGTCCTGTGCAGGCCGGGATGATTCTCTCTGCTTAGTATCCTAGGTGCACTAACGCCTTTAGCTACCACGGTTGAAGCACTCATAGAATCAAAACTTCATATCATCACTACGTAAGCAAATTTATGCAAGCGTTCCGTAGTTGTACAAGCCCTTTAGAGAGGCAAAAATACAGCAGGTGTCCGTTTGCTTTCTGCTAGAAGGTGGCAGAGAGCGTGGCAAACTGGAGCCTTTTTGTCTAAGCAGCGAGTCCCATTTCTTTGTTTATCTGACTCTCTTAGGGACTCTCAGAAAATAATAAAGCGCAAAAATGGAAAGAATATTAATCCCAATGAAAGCAGCCATGATTCCTGCGTCTCACCATGCTCTGGACTTTGTAACTTCCATACCGAGGCCTTGCAGTATCAAATTTGCCCCAGATACTGGGCAGAAGGAGCAGAAGCCGCTGGTAACCTCCGGATCTATGATATTCCCGCCTGATTTTGCCGCATATGCCGCGAGATATTCCCCGCATGTCCCTCGATCTGAGGGCAGTGGAATGTCTAGTCGCTCCATCTGAGAGCACGTAACAGCAACGCCGCTAAGCCCGGCTATCGCTAGGCCCTCGAGAAAGTACGTTAATGGGGAGATGCGATACATGAATATCCACAATCCAGGGAGAGCCTTCGGCGGCACAATAGCACTGTTAGACGTTAGTGGAACTTTTGTTCAATTTTAGATACAAGACAAAAAAATAATAAATTGGGAGACTTGCCCGCAAAACAAGAGACACAGCCAGAAAGAAAGGAGCACTAGTTGGATGGCTGCTTCAGGCTGCTCAATGGCCGCTGTTGCGGCTTGTGCCAAGGTTCCAACCCAAATGGCAAAGAGCGAGATCAAGAGAAAGCTGATCCCTCCTCTTTCCAGTGTGCTAAACTCTGAGTCACCATTCCGATGGAAGCCGGTTGGGTAGTACCAAGCCACAAAGATCAAAAACGCGATGACAACAAGCCAAGCGATTTCTATGATGATATTGGCTGCTACGAATGCTAGCCACGAGTATGCCTTGGAGCTATGCTCGCGAGCTTCGAAGAGATTGTGTGCAGCTGCAAACCGAGGGACAATCATGATTGTCAAGAAACTGTACGGCTGAGACACGAGAAAGGCTGAGAATAGCAGGTTCGTCACTCCTTGAATGCTATCGTCTGTATTATACACAGAGAAGCCGTTCAGAAAACTCTGTTTCATGTCAGTAGATGACCTGAAATAAGTTTTTGTGGGTTGCATATCAGTGCAACGCACGAAATTCCTTGAGTGTAGAGATAATACGGGCTTCGGCACTGATCCCGGAACACTCGAACAAGCAGCATGGTCAACTGCTGCAAGAAAGGCGACGCAAATTCACAATTATCTTTTGACAACCGCGACTGTACTGACCCGTCGGTATTCCACTCAAGTTCATCGAGCTGCTGCGAAACGACTTGTCTTTCCACAATATTTCGCCACTCATTGGCCCAAGCTTCATCTCCTTTAATATCTGGATGGACGTTGATTGTATCTATGAGCCATTCTGCCGGATTATCACCCGTGAGGCACTTGCGGGCACCTCGAGCTTCAAAAAACCGTGTGACAATTTCGGCATCGGGACCAATTTCTCCAAAGTATACAGTTTGTCCATTCTTGAGAAGAAGAAGGCGGTCAAACTGATCAAAAACCTGGGACGAAGGTTGGTGTATAGTGCATAGGACGGTCTGTCCGTTGTCTACAAGCTTCCACATAAGCATGCAAATGGACCATGCTGTTTGGCTATCAAGGCCTGAAGTAGGTTCATCTGCTGGATCTTTAGTCTGCTTTCGCTGAGAAAGTGACAGAAGCCCACATATCCTTACCCAAGAAGAGAACGAGATCAGGAGTAGCGACCATTTCAAGAGCTATGGATAGGCGCCTCCGCTGTTCGACATTCAGACCCTCTCCCGGTATACCGACGACAGCATCGGCGTAGCTCTCCATTTCCAATAAACTAAGGACATCCTCCACGTCTTGAAGTTTGCAATGCTTGGCTCGACTATGGGATTGCCGCAGCAGGGACCCAAACTGCAGAGCTTCCCTTACAGTTGCTGTGGGCAGGTGAATGTCGCTTTGTTGGACGTATCCGATCCTCCGCTGGAAGCTTCCCAATTCCTCACGATGCACTCCGTCCACAAAAATATTACCGCGTACTCTTCCCGCCGAAGCTCGGTCGGCCAACACGTCCAGAAGCGTGGTTTTACCAGCCCCTGTGGAACCCATGAGCACCGTTAGACTTCCGGGGTGTAACCAACCATCAACCTTGTTTAGAATTCGTCGAGTGTCTTTCCCAACTTTGATGTCGTATGTAAGCCTACTCCAGTGCAACACTGGTGTAGAAGTTCGGCCGAGAGAGGGATTGGTTAAGATGTGTGTGTCCATGACGTTCTTATGTGTCACAAGTGACTGTACAAATGACTCAGTATCTCCTGTTTCGGTGTCGATCTTGTCTTTATGGGGCGTTTTCTTGAAAAGGAGTACCTCTCCTCGCGATTTCTGTGCCGGTATATACTGTACGGCTAGCAGGTGGACGATGCAAAATACCGCCATCATAGCGAAAGAAATGCCAATATTGCTCCAAGGATGGGTCTTTTCGTAGCCATATCTTTGTAATATGTAATGGTACCCATTGACAAGGCTTGTCTCCCGGTCGCTGCCAATTTCTAAGCATAGCTTTGCTGACTTCTCGACTCCATCATATGATGGGCCATTTGGAATGAGATTAGAGCAGGGAAACTGCCGGCCGTAAAATTCGTTGATCATGAGGGCCTCGTAAGCGTAAGCTACGGGGTTGACGTGCCGAAACCAGCAAAGCCAGGAAACCATGTATGGAGGAGGGATGACAAAACCAGTGTATAACACACAAAGCAAAGTCACAATAGACACTGGGGTGATAGTAGCATCTCGAGATCTCAAGACGGATCCAAGCATACAGAATAGCATGGCCATCGTCATGAGGTTAATGAACATGATCAACCAGTATGTCAAGAATGCTGCTGGTGTCCTTCTTAAGTTGGACAAGAAGTATATCGGAAGATGCAGCAATATGGATAAAGCAAACTTCGACGGGAAGTCGCTTAACATATATGCAAGGCGTTCGACAAAGGGGCGGTAGAAAGCGTAGCGGTCCTGCTTCTCCACGATATATCTTTGCGCCCACATTATCTCCACCTCAAAGGCAGGAACAAATGCGTTGATCATGGTCGCATAGAAGATCAGGATAGAGCGACGACCCATGTCACCAGAATCGTCTCGGAGATCATAGAACGCGCTGCCTAGGATCAAACCGAGGATTGAGTGCGCAAGGATTGCAGAAATAAGAGGTACATAGTTATTCAATAGGCCTTGATTTGCTCTGCGCAAGCAAAGAATTGTCTGTTCCATCAGAGACAGGGGGAATGTAGAACCTCGTAGACTGCAGTCACGTTATTAGGATAACTATGTCAAACCACATCTACAGATTACATACCTGAGTTTCTCGTTGCCCTCTGGGTCCTTGTGTTGTATTGCTTCTATGTGATTTGTTGCTTCGAATCGGAGAATCTCTCTGCACAGTGTCTGAGCCAAGGGACTCTGTTGCCCCAAGTATGCAAATTCATCAGGTGATCGAGGAACCCAATCTTCCCAGCCTTCTCTGACGAGTCGCTCCGTGGGACTCGTCAGAGAAGTCAAGAAATCAGCGGTTGTTGCTTTAGATGGCTTAAGAAATCCCATGGCCGTGAAGTAACTTTCGGCTTGGTCGATAGGTCCAAAGTAAATCTCGCGGCCCTCATAAAGTAGCATCACTTTGTCGAAACACTAATCGATGTCAGCAGAGCACAATGAGAGGCATTTTTCGTTGACACACTAACCTGATACATTCCCTCGGACGCTTGATACAGACTCATCGCCACTGTGGACCGCACGGCATTGGTAGTCTCCCTAAGTACTTGAACAAAGTGCCTAGCTGTCGAACTGTCGAGGCCGCGTGTACTATTATCCCAGCACTGGAGCCGTGCACCAGCAACATACGCCTCGGCAATGCTTGTTCGCCTCTTTTCTCCGCCACTGATACCTCGAATATTGACGTCTCCGATTCGTGTGTTGTATGGGGCAATCAGATTGAAGAGTTGTGCTAATGTGAGGCTATGAGCGGAATTCTTGGCAGGCTCGTCATTATATCGGCTACTGAGCGTTTCATGGCGTCGCATCGAAGTCGCAAAGGATAAGGTCTGACCCAAGGTGAGCTCGGGGAAATGGACGTCAAGCTCGGCAAGGTAGATGCGTTCTCCTTTGAAATCACGGTGCATTTGATCAAACGAGATACCTATAGGGCAAAGTCTCAACAAATTGGCGCAGGAAACAAGAAGCCAAAGATCTCAGACTGACTTTGATAGTTTATTTTCGATTCCGAATCTGATTGGAAACCATGTGTGTCGCCGGCAAGGGTCTTCAGGAAGGTCGAACAACCGCTGCCGGGACGACCGAGTACGAGAAGCATCTCTCCTGGTTTCACCAAGCCACTTATTTTCTGTATTATTGTCACTTTCTGGCTTTTCCCCCGTAGCAATTGGAAAGGTTTGATTAGTGTGGTGATGAAGGTGCTCTGGTAGTGTGTAGAAGCGCGGTATCCATAGCAATTGACGTCGCGGAACGAAACACCAATATCGAGTCGTTGTTGCTGCTGTTCTGCCATGAGCCAGTCATGCAGAGTCGAAGTATGGTGATGTGCTGTCTCATTGTACCCCTGATAAGGGTGTGACGCAGGTTTCGGTCGCTCTCGTTCCATATTAGTAGATGCAAGACAGCTGCCTTGGTTTTGTGTATTGATCCAAGACTGATCGAAATCAAAGTCCCAGAATCCGATATGTGAGCCCCCTTGTGCATTCAGTTCAGAAGCATTGGCTGGTTTTAGAAGCCAGGTCGGTAGTATAAGAGAAGCAGTCCAGTTAAAAAGGAGGAAAAACAACAAATGATTCAGGATAAAAGTGAGAGAAAGATGTGGAAATGCATTGCATTAGCCCACTGCTTTTACTTATATTGTACTAATTTAGGACAAGCAGGGCATGCAAGACCTGATGGTTGCAGGGTTGAGATGCTTCTAAATTGAAGGTGTGCAACCGGGCAACTCCCGTCAGGGACACGACGGGGATGCTATGCGCCTTGTCAGCCGCAGCGCTCATGTATAAACCCAAATGGGCATTTCAATTTTCGCGTAGCCCCAAAGGATGGGACATATGGCCGTGGCTCAATTTTAACAAAACATACAATAATGAGATGATATCACAGCAGCTTGGGCTTCTGTGCACGTCGGCGATGAAGTCTGCCTAACAGGACAGGCGACGCCTAAGCACGTTGCCCATTTCATGAGACAAGTTGATTAGTGCGAGCCAGTGAGCGCATCAAGCTGTGGCTGGAGCAGCGGAACTGGCAATAGAGTGTTGTCTTGACGAACACGGAAGCCGAAACCCCGTGACCACGTCAGTAAGACGAAGCCTCAACCAGTCTGTTGTCCGCACAGTTGCCTGTCACTTAGCAGGGAGGCGAAGCAATTCCTGGGCTCAGGAACTTACTTGCCTTTTTGGGATAATGAGATCTTCATATCGCTCCACTGCGCTTCCCAAAACCATGCAAAGCGTTGCAAAGAATTGCCTAAGTCGGCCAGTTTGATCGCCATGAATTACTTCTCTCGCTGGATCAGACCCGCCATACATAGCGAAGCTTATCTGTCGATCGGCGATGGACGGACGGGACACCCTTACTAATTGCCACGACGCGGTTGTCGTGTCGATGCCATTCAAAGATAATCTGTTGCTGCGCAATGATTATTTTTCATGACTGACTCCTTGGACGTGCATTAATTAGAGTGATTCTAACATATATAAGAGCTATGCAACTTTCTTTCCTATAATATGGAATGAGTAATTGCCACTTATACTCCGTCAGAACAAGGGGTTCGTTCATTCAACAATGAGGCGGAATGCAATCATTCCCAACTAAAGGTTTCCCCTACCAAGCTCTCCGACATTTTCCACAACCTTTCCGCCTCGTTACTCTCAACTGCACGGGGATGAGCTTTGTGAGTGATTTGGCAGCTCTCGAGGAAAACGCCATAATTCTCTTTCCCATCCTTTGTTTCGCCTACCCCAAGCTTCGGATCCAGTGCTGCAACAAGACTCGTAGAACATCCACCTTTCAGCGTCTTGTACTTGATCCCTCCATTTTCTACAACATTCTGGATCGCATCTCTGAGCCCAGGTGCTACCGACCTATCCAGTTCTGTGCGTATCCAACCCGGGTGTACCGTCAATGAAAGTATTCCGTGCTTCTCATAGAGTCTTGTATTGGCCCCGATACTAAATAGTAAGTTTGCAACTTTACTTTGATTATAAGCCTCAAGAGGAATGTAAGTCATTCCCTCAGCGTCTGGGGACCCCCATGCTTTGTGGATTGCAAGATTAGGTTTCTCCTCCTCCGGGAGATCTCTTGTCTTAGTCTCAAAATTAGTGTCGCTCCATCTCATGTAACACCACATTGGCGAGCCGCTAGCGACATTGATTATGCGGGTAGCTCCTTTCCTATTTTCCTTTGCAGCTTGTAATATCTTCGGCATAATGAGGGACGTAAATAAGAAGTGCCCGATGTGGTTGGTTGCGAAGTGCACCTCGATGCCGTCTTCGCTAAGAGCTCGCTCCGGCAGCAGTGCAACTCCAGCGCTGTTGACTAGTAAATCAACCTTGGTAACATCCGACCATTCAAGAAGCTGAGAAGCTGCATTCCGCACTGATAGCTGCTTGGAGAGGTCGATCTGAAGTGGACGGTAAATGACGTTGGGGTACTGCGCTCTTAGTGCTTCGATACTATCTTGAAGTTTCGACGAAGAGCGACCGGCGACAATGAGGTACGCCGGGGATCGCGAGGCCTGGTAATTTAGCATAAGATCAAATTTATGGCGAGGATTCAGCCTACGAAAGCTTCGGCTGTCGAGAAACCAATTCCTCCTCGATTCACACCCGTCACCACTACTGTCCGCCCTCGAATCTGGTCCTCAAATGCCTGAGCAACCTGGAGGCCTTCGGTATCATAGCCGAAATTCGCGTAGGTAGTTTCTGTCATCGTAGCGACGTCGAACTTTTAGGGAATCAACCACCAATATCGCCTTTTTGTTTTGAATCCTCAATAATTTTGCTAGATTGGAGTAGACAATGCCTTCGGTATGCTAACCGCCCGCGATACACAATGAGGACATGAACAAGGGATAAAATACTTGACCCATAAGAGGGAATGATTCCGTTAAGTCCGTTTGTCCGAGGCTGGGTCGTTTTCCACGCGGCATAGGCGTCAATCTCCTTGTACATAATCTTTGTGTCGTCAGTACCATGCGGCGGGAGTTAACGGAGTTAAAAAATGTCAGCCGTTGATGTTCAATGTCGACGTCTCGCGGTGCTCGGATGACTGCGGAGACTGCTTGAACGAATCTATACAGGTCAAATGAGTAACATTTATTCCATCTTTGCGCCTTGCTCGTTGCACTACGCACCGAGGTTCGACACGTAAACGATCGATCATGCCCCAACACGAGTACCCAATATAGACTGACTGTACGTGTGCCAACCTTATCCTTTTCCCTACATCCTCGGAAAAGAGAAAGCGTCAAACATGATCTTGGAATCAATTTTCTCAACCGAGCAAACTCAGGAAACTATGAAGCTTCAAGCATTTAGCCGATTAGTCTGGAAAAGTCTATTCGGAGGTAAGAGGCAATGCAGCCCGCTTATGTAACAATCCTCACTGTGTCCTGGTAAACTTATGTACGAAGAGCTTCGGCATAAAGAATTTCGGCGTTCTTTTTTTCTAGGGATTGGAGAAAGTCTCTCTCTCACCGCCTTAGGGCAAGTACGTCAGGTGCTGTGGTGCTGTGGTGCTGTGCTCATATCTAGGAACCCTTATTACCACGAATCTCCAGGCTAGATCTAAAAAGGTGGTTCCTTCGTCAGCTGCAAGGTCGTGTTTCTCGTACAGCAGTGACCTTCTGTGGGCCGTTTATAATAGCATAACAAATTAAAAGTCCATAAGCCTGACTCGAATGTTTAGAGCCATCAGCTTTCCTCAGCGGCTACACAGAATCGAGCCAGGTCTGAAAATTCAACATGCAAGCAAATAACGATCGAATGTCGGGTGTAAGACCGGTGTGGGAGCTCAGAAGTCGATCAGTTCGGCCACTCTAGGCCACGTGGATGGGGCCCTAAGGAGGAAGTCCTCCGATTCGCAGTAATTTCCAACCGTTTCAATGTGACTTCATCAAATCAGGAACGGGAAGACCTGCTCCTGGCGGCCTCGCCCACAGACAGGGAAGAAACTGCAGTATTGAACCAACCTGGGATCATCTGCTGCAGCTTCACGTCTTGGCCGCGCGTGATGCATGGAATGGGACAGGTTTTAAGCCTCGGGCAATAAGTTCGGATTTCCTTACAGACCGTTACCAATCTATCCTGCTTCGTGAGTGCCTGGCAAGCCACTGCGCAATCATATTCATGAACTGTAAAGGGTTTATAGCGATCTTTGTTATTGCAAGACTCTAGTTGGCACCCAACATATCTACCTAATGCGAGGTTATTATGTCGTCTCCCCGCAAGCATGCCAAGATGTTGGAAGATCATTGCCAAACTCTGAATATGCGGAGGTGGGAGCCCCGCCGCTCAAACCAGATCTCACTCAATATAAGCCGCGTTGCTGTAGTATAATTCGCCAACTTTTTCCTTGGCCAATATAGAATACGATGCATGTTGCCAGGGCGCCAGCAAGGTTATCCGTGCTTTGAAACATTTTACAGGGAAGGTGGGAAAATAGCCGCCTAGTAGTGCTAAATCATTTCCAAAGAACAAAATGAGGCTTAAGAGCATGAAAAATGTTCTAAGAACGTTCGTCTGGATAAGAAGCTTTGACATACATCAAATGAGTCTTCATACCTCAAAGATCTGCATGGTTTGAATCGTGGTCGTCCCGACCCCGGATTTTCACATGGGCCAACATGTGGCTGACGTGCATGACATGACCACCATTGCACTGGGTGCCATCCTTTCCTGCAATGGGCGCATGTTGTCCGTTTTGGTAGCGGAGTATCCAACCCAGACAGATCCGAACGCATATATATACCATGGCTTGGAGGCCGAATTCGTCATGCTCAAGCTTTTGATCAGCGCCTCTCGAAATGTTGTGGCAACTCCTCATTCCAGGGCTTCTGGTTCCTGCTACAGCTCAGCAAATTGGTAATGTCCAGGCTGAAGCGCATCCCAAGCTCACATGGAAACAATGCGCGAAGTCTGGAAGTTGCCAGAAAGTCAACGGCGAGGTTGTACTTGACGCGAACTGGCGTTGGCTGCACGTCAATGAAGGTTTCCAAAGCTGCATGTTGGATGCTCGCTGGAACAAAGAGGCTTGTGACAGCGTCGAGTCGTGTACCGAAAAGTGTGCGGTTGATGGTGCAGACTACCGGAATACGTTTGGTGTGACGACGAAAAGTGACAGCATTTCACTCAAGTACAAGACACCATCTCAATTTGGGTCAGTGCAAGCGTCACATCCATATATCATAACGCGCGTAAAGCTGATGGTTTATTAGGAATAACTTGAACTCTCGTGTATTCCTGATGGAGAACGAGAACAAGTATCAGATGTTTACACTTCTCAATAACGAAGTAGCCGTCGACGTCGATCTCTCTTCAGTAGAGTGCGGTATTAATGCTGCTCTTTACTTTGTCGCCATGGACCCCGATGGTGGCAAATCGAAGTATCCGACCAACAAGGCTGGTGCGAAGTTTGGGACTGGCTACTGTGACGCGAGTTGCCCACGAAGCAACCGTTTCAACGGAGGCAAGGTACACAACTACAGATTTCTCTGTCATGTATGTGCCACTGACATTATTGATGAGCACAGGCAAATTACGATGAATGGGAGCCATCCCCTACAGATAAGTTGAAGGGCATGGGATTATTTGGCGCCTGTTGTGCCGAATTTGATGTCTTGTAACGACTCCCCGCCGATTTCTTTTTATGAGTTCGTCTCGAGCCATGCTAACCACCATTCAGAAACTCGAATGCGCACTCGTTTTCTATGTCCTCGAAGATCTGTGTGGATACGAAATACACTGTTTGTGAATCGTGGGATTGCGATGACACTACACGCTATCCCAGCTGCGATAGGTGGGGATGTGAGTTCCAGCCGTACAGACTTGCAAATAAAGACTTTTACGGCCTGGGAAAGACGATCGATACGAGCAAGAACTTCACGTGAGCATCTAAACCTACACCGGTAGGAACAGGGGCTGATAGCATTCTCTAGCGTCGTCACCCGATTCGAGGAGCACAAAGTGTCCCAGTTCTTCGTCCAAGACGGTAAACGAATCGATTCTCCCTCCCCCGCTGTGCCGGGCATACCCGCAGACAATGGCTTGACAGCGGATTATTGTGACGCGAAGTCGGAAACCTTCGGTGAACTCGACAATTTTAACAACATCGGAGGCTTCCAGAAGCACGTTGAGATGCTGCGTCAGCCAATGGTACTAACAATGGCACTAACGGACGATGTACGTCGATTGCACTACAGAAATATGTTGCTTGGAGATCTGCTGACAACAGAAATAGCATTACGCGCATAACCTCTGGTTGGATAGTACTTATCCTTTGGATATGGGTCCTTACCCCGGGGCTGAGCGGGGACCTTGCGTGCCTGCGAACAACAACCCAGCATTCACGGAGGTCAACTGGCCAAAGGCTAGTGTGGTCTGGTCCAACATCCGGTTTGGCCCAGTTGGATCCACAGTGGCTGTGTGATGGGCCACCGCACGCTGCTCATCGGAAATTTTAACAGTTATGGTCAGTCGTGCTCGGGGAAAGTGCCTGTCTTGTGGAGTAGAGTTAGCATCAATCTCGATAATTTGTCCTTCTTGTTTTGAACACATAGCCGAAGAAATGATCGGCCCTTCGCATGGGTATCTCTGGGCAAGCCCACATGAGATGTGAGTCTCTTAGGAATCACCAAACCCACTTTTCTAAGCAAAGGGGCACACCGCAATGTGAGTTTAAGTCATCACCTAATTACCCCAGGACTCGTGATGGAGGAGCTAGGATTCGAATCTGCAAGACAGACCCGCACGATCCTTCCTTTTCCCCTGGAGAAATCCGGGGTGCCTTAGACGACAAAAAGAGAAAAGACGAGAATGCGTCGCCACCAAGGGTTGCATCGCCCCTGGGCCAAATTATGATTCATTGCGGAGTCGAAAGAAAAAAAAAAACCGGAGACCCGGGGAGCAGCCTCGGCCGCAAACCGGGAGCCAAGAAAAACTTTTGACTAACGAAAACACAACGGCCCCGGAACGGACGAATCCGTGGATCCCTATTTGACCTCGTGTTAGTCACTAGCGCATGGATTGACACGCCGCCGTCGCCGACCAAGTTCAGATTTTCTCCAGACTGAAAGCGGATTCCTAGAAAACCTTGTCCTTTACTCTTCTTTTTTTCTTCTTCGGGTCTTGCGGGTGTTCGAGGTTGTTTTGTTGACCTATAGAAGTGCTTGTGATATCCTGGGTTCATCTGAAACATTTGTTAAACCCGTTCTCTCTCTTTTGCTCCTTGTCTTACACGCCGTCCTACCGGCGCGTCGGTAGTTCAACCTGCGATGGCATCTTTAGGTTCGAAGACGGGTGGCGCAGCCGAGAAGCACGGCAACCGGGGCGACCCGGATGCGATTCTTGCACAGCCTGATGATACCATGGCTGGTGATGTCGCGGATGTTGAGAAGCGGAAAATCCAGGATGGCGTCGCCAAATTCTCCCGTCTCGGCTGGAAACGCTTGACGGTCCTGCTGATGATCACGGCCATCGCATTGGGTACCCTGTCTCTCCCCAAAGCCTTTGCATCTCTGGGCATGGTTGTCGGCGTTCTTGTCACGGCTACTGCAGGACTCATCGCCGTCTACACGGGCCTTGTGGTTGGTCAGGTCAAGATCAAGTATCCCGAGGTTCACCACTTTTCCGATGCGGGTAGGCTCTTATTCGGCAATATCGGCTACGAGGTCTTCACCGTCATGCTCATCCTACAGCTGCTGTTCCTTGTCGGCTCGCATTGTCTCACTGGCACCACGGCGCTGCTGACCATCATCGATAAGGACATCTGCAGTGTCTGGATGGGTCTCGCATCTGCGGCAATCCTTCTCATTGTGTCCATTCCACCGAGTTTTGCCGAAATCGCTGTTTTGGGCTACATCGACTTTGCATCCATTGTCATCACTATCGGCATCACCATCATTGCCACCGGCATCCAGCATGACGGAGGTGCTTCCCCTGTGGGCGCCGAATGGTCCGTCTGGCCCAGGGAAGGGATCACCGTTGTCGAAGCGTTCATCGCCGTGCTCAACATTATTTTCGCGTACAGCTTCACGCTCTGTCAATTCTCTTTCATGGACGAGATGCACACGCCACAGGACTATAACAAGTCCATCTGGCTCCTTGGTACAGTCCAGGTCACGATGTATACCTTGACCGGTGCTTTGATCTACGCGTTTGTGGGTGAGGACGTCAGCTCTCCAGCACTACTCTCCGCGGGCAAGACGGTTAGCAGGGTCGCCTTTGGCGTTGCCATTCCTGTCATCTTCATCAGTGGAACGATTCTGGTCGTCACGGCTGGACGAATGATCCACGGCCGCATCTACGCCAACACGGTTACACAATATGTCAACACAAAGAAAGGATGGATTACTTGGCTCATCACAATCACCGCCGTCGTCGTGGCCGGTTGGATCATTGCCGAGGCTATTCCTATTTTCAACGACTTGGTTGCTTTGATTTCCAGTCTTCTCAACTCTGGCTTTGCACTTTACTTCCCGGCGATGTTTTGGTTCCGCCTCTTAAAGGAAGGCACCTGGACAAGCCGTCACAACTTGTTCCACGGACTCTGCAACGCCTTTATCATGGCAGCAGGCTTCTTCTTGCTTACAGGCGGTACCTACGCCGTCATCAGCAGTATTGTAAGTCGTCTCAGACACGTCATTGTTTTCTTCTTTCGAACTAACCCCGTCTTCAGATCGATCAATACGAGGGTGGGTTCGCCAAGACTCCTTTTACATGCTCATCATAGGGATATAAAAAGCACCTAGACTTAGATGAATTTATGACAGATTTTGTGAAGACCTTCGCAGCCAAATACGCGTGGTTTATCCTCCATGCCATATTCGTCGTGCCATTTTCGTCCATACAGTGTAGTAAAATTATCTCCAGTTATCCATCCCCCCAGAGCTTAGTGCCAGGCATCCCGTCCACAAATTGCGTAGCCGGATCTGCGCCAAGACGGTAGCCAAGACGGCTAAGGTATGCACCTTCCATTCAGGGCCTGAATTGATATAATCCTTGGAGGATTTTTTAACATCATCTGAAAGCTTTTCATAGGGATTTTATGAAAAATAATCGAACGAGATGCTAAACAAGAATTCGAGATTTTGTTAAGAACAACTCAATGTGAATATTGTAAAAGAAAGGGGGAAACAAGACAAGCGTCATCATCGCTAGCGTGACTACATGCCCTACAATCATACCATCGAAGCTCTTGCTTAAACATGAGTAATTGATATCACAGTCGACCGCCTGCACATGCATCTTCTTCTGTAAATGTCTTTATTCACCAGCTTATATTCCCCGCATCATCGTCAAAAATTATATACATGAAAGTGAATCATATGGTCATGATTCTTTCGTCTTTTCGTATACTCAACCCCCTGCAACGTACTCTCGAGAATTTCTGGGGTCTCGAGGTATCACAAACACTGCGAATACCACTCATTCACGACTTTGCAAGTTGATCCAGAGACGCACGTGAAAGGGCCAGCCCAATTCTTGCCACCGCACTGTCCGTATTTACTAAACCCACCCGTGTCAGTGTGTGTACGGGAGCCTCACGAAGATCAGAAAAACCTCACCTTTGAGCAGGGCCAGAAGCAGTCGTAGAGGCAGCCGCGGAAGATGCGGTTGTAGATGACGGAACGACAACGCTCGTAATGCTGGAGGTCCGAGTGGCTGTGCTCGCGCGGGATGTGCTGGCAGGAGGAACACTGTTGCCGCATCCGACACGAGTCGAGCTGACAACGACGTCGTCGTACCAGAAGGTGTTGGTGTCGCCACCGTAGGACTCCCAGCCAAAATAGATACCCTTGACTTTGGGCTTATAACTTGCTCTCTGCCACTGCGAGCCGTACGGGTTGTTGGCATTGGGGCCGGCTTGGAGTGCGCTGATGGCGTTGCCATTCAACCAGGTCTCGATGGTGCCGTCGGTACCCAGGTGATATTCGAAACACTGAAATTCGCCAGCTGCGAGGGGAGCAGAGGCGGCAACACCTTGGGGTGAGAGGTCGGGCAGGGTCGCATCGTCCGATTCGCGGTTGTACATGAGAATGCTGTTCTGGCCGCCGATGCGCAGGTGCTTGTTTGTGCCCAGGGTGGAGTCCGGCATGGTGATGAACGTGACATGGGAGCTTGTGAGAGCCTTGGCCGCCTTGCTGGAAATTGCACGAAATCATTAGCGATCACGGTTCTGAGCGCGGCCCATCATGCTGACACCTCGCGAGACTTACACCCAAGTTCTAACATAGACATCACCGCTCGGGACGGCCGTGGTGCCGAAGAAGATGTGTCCACAGTAGCCGCCCGCACCGTTGACCTTGACGGAGGATTTGCCGCTGTGGGCAGTGGTGGTGTCGAGGCTGATGCTTCCACCTTGGTTGCAGTCCGGTGCGTACGTCGCCCATTTCGTTGAGTCCAGTCCGCCCTCGAAATCGTCGGATATTTGGGCAAACGAGGAGGGTATGAGCGCCGCAATGGCGAGAAGTGCGCTTTGACGAACCATCTTTGTGGACAGACCTTGCAGAGGGACAAAAATACGAATAATAGGGAGTCGCAGGATGTATCAATTCCACTCCAACACTTGGGTGAGCGCCCTCATCTTATATATGCTTGTCCATTCATTCCTGCCTCTCTAGATGCTCCCCTAAGCTCCGTCCTGATGTTCATTTAACCGCCGTATCATAGCTTGGCTGCATGGTTCGAAAGCTTGTGCAAAGAAAAGCTGTTTCATCGGACCGGAGCGTCGGTTCCTGGGCTTTAATAGGAAAGACGGTATGATATGCCTCCAGCGGGTATATTGAAGGGCGGCTCGGTTCGTTAATTACCTTGTGTACCTTCGGCTAGCACGGCACGCTCCAACGCGACGTCGGCAGTCTCCCCGCAAAGCCGGCCAATTTATAACAGGGTTTCAAGAACTGGTAGCCTATAAAAGATCTCTCTTCCTCGATTGGCCTGAAAGCGGAGTCAGTCTCTCCGGTAAAGTGTTCGTCACGGAGCGATGATTGTCCTGGTCTTCGTTAGTGTCGTTGTAGGCTTCAAATGATTGAGCTGAAAGCGCCTGGTTTGCTTCTTGGTTTCGCTCAGTTTGTTGATTTTTGGGTCTTTGGCTCTTTTAAAGGAACGTTGCAAAATCTGACATTTCGCATACGAGTATCGATGAATGTGAGCATTCAATTGGATAATTGGCCAATATTTCAGCACGGAGGACGGATGCCTGGTTAATTGCTCCTGGCCCGAATGATTTCAGGCGAGCCTCAAACACCACACCTACCCTGCACACACGGCGAACTTTTCATGATGTATGAAGTAAGCTGCAACCAATCCAGTTCATACCTGGGCTCGATTTCATTTTGGGAACTTGCACCAAAAAAAGCCGTGTATTCAGCTCGTAAGAATAGGCGCTGCACCGAAAACTGCGTGGATGCATCGCATAGAACACAGTTGGGGGGAAATAACACTAAATGCATTGGAGGAGTCTGCAAGACCGTGCCCGAAATGCAGACTTGAGAGTTTTGGGGGGGAAATGCGGCAAGCATTGATGCATTACAAGCTCAAATCTGATCAAATACGAAAATTCATGATGCGAAACTGCAAGGTCCATGAACGATTTACATATGTTACGCCCCATGCCAAAGTACGCCCATTGTCAATTTACGCCCCTTTGTCAATTGACCGATTTGGATGATGTTGTGATTTGCAGTAAGGCGTAGCTTGTGGCTGGAACGCAAATCTCAGTCACAATGGTACCATTGGAAGGATCCAGGCCGAGTTCGGAATTCAACATTGTCTCCCGACTTTCGCCAGACGTAGGGTCATCGATCGGATTGCGCTCAACGGTTCTACCCGCACCAACAGGCGACTAGAAATGTGACCCCGAAATGGTGGGGAAGTTTAAAAAAAAAAAACAACAAAAAAGAAAGTAGTAGTCAAAAAAGATTGTAAAAAAATTGCTGGTGCTTGTCACGCCCTGTGGTCGACGATTGTGTCATTCCCGTGCGAAGTCGGCACCAACAGTCGGGTTTAGCTTTTGAGACGTTTCGACCGCCCTGGTGATCCCGACGTTGCGTCCCTGCTGG